>CAJNDV010032965.1:24759-37641 GCA_905221635.1 Symbiodinium sp. CCMP2456
TAATAGTTAGAATAGGGTTCGGGGGTATATTATACAAACCCTAAAAAAACTTCAAAATGAGGGTTTCCGAAAATAGGGGACCCTAATCGAGTACCCCTTTTAGTAGGGTTCTTATTATAAGGAGCCCCAAAACCAGGTACCGGCCCCCTATTTTCGGAAACGCCCAAATCGTGTCGGCGAGAGGCGGCACCCGAGAGTCTGCGCATCCGAGGATGGCTGTGTGTGGTGCCTGATCGCTGGGGTGCTTTCATGATTGGAGGAGAACTGTCACGACAAAGTAGTTGAAATTTTGGGATTCTATCGGGGTAATGCTTTTCGCCGTGCATTCGTTTTCATAATGTTTGGAGTCGCTAGGCTTAAGGGCTAGAGTGGTCTGGAGTGAGGGTTTCGGGTTGGGGTACACCTGTAGGCCCTTCTAAACGTCTAAGTTCTCTAATATAGGTGCCGTAATAACTTCAATAGGGTTTGGGGGCCCGTTATACTATAATTATAATAAGGAACCCCCAAAATAGTATAGCTAATTATTTAAGCCCCTCTATTAATTCTTCCAGCATGTCCACCAAAACCTGCGCACCGCTTCCAACACCTTAGAACATACAGATGGTTCTTCCCCCTTTTAGGGCTCCTTTTATGAGAGTGCCGTACTGTTTGGGGGACGTCTAAAAGGATATTTTTAGAAACCCTATAAATGCCCTTATAGATCCTTTTAAGAAACCCCAAAAAGGGACCCATGACATGAAGCTCCCATAACCGATGCCCAAAATGAGCCACCCCCGGTCCTGGCCAACAGTCGCCAAGGCTTTTCTCCTGGCACTTGCTTTACTTCACGGTTCATGGGTAGTTAGGGTTCCTGTAATCTTTTTCATACTGCTAAGAAGGCTAAACATAAGGGCAACATGTTCACTGGGGTCATCAGGTGCTGTCCCATCTTTCCTGCATTTTCTGAGTCGCTTCAACAAGCAAACATCGCGTAACCCGTTGATGCTTGGGACACTTGCATACCTGTGGTCCACATTGTCCGCATGATCACGTTATGCACATCAGATCCGAAACAGACTAGCCCTGACAAAGGGCAGGGATAGATGGATGTCGGGGCTATGGTGTCGATCTTGGAGGGATTTGCGAAGGGTTTGAAAGTAAAAGGCGGGGGGTGTGAGTTTGAGCCAAGCTTACTCTTAGTAGTAAAGTAGGTACCCGTTTTAACTCTTTTGGGCCTTACTGTGGATTGAGGGTTTAGGGTCCCGGTAAAAGAAAATAGCCTCAGAACCTACGCCTACTTCAAAGAACTAACAGTATCCTCTCTATCGCTCTCTCGTTTGATGGCTGAGAATAGTTTTTGTGCAGAAAGCAAACGAAAACAACGTGATACTCATAACTCACACGGTAAGGGTACCCATCAAGGGTGTAGGAATAAGATTTATGTTTAGAGTTCAGAGTTTGGCGCTCCGGGTTCATCCCATGCTATGTCACAGCTCAAAGCTTACCCAAATCCTTAAGCTTCAAAACCCTGAACCCTGGACCCTATAGACCCAAACATCTCACAAAAATTAGCGAGAAAAAGAAGCGGCGTCGAGGAGATGTCCAGCCCCAGCTTTTTCAATCACGACCCGTGGCATACATATAGAGTCGAGGGCTTCGAACTACTGAGTTTGGGGCTTAGGTCTGCGCTCAACGCTTCCGATTCCGATAATACGGTGAGGGCTGCGTAGCTGTGAGTGTTGTTAGTTTGAAGGCTTTTGTGGTTTGGGCAGCAAAAGTCCTTCTGGACCAAGCCTTAGAAGAATTTACGCCTCGCATCCCATTTACTTTTGCGCAGAAAAGCCGTCGCAAAGCCCTGTGAAAGTAGAAAAAATCCGATGAAGCGTAGAATATGCAAAGTGCCTTACCCGAAGGCCTTGAAGCCCTAACCTCATGGTCTAATCTGAATGGTATAGCATGGAGCAAAGATGAGCGAAAGTTCCCGAACCGTGAGTTCTAATGATGTACGTGGCATCAGCATGCACCAACTGCCTTACTGCGGATCTTATTGACTGTCAGGTTTGTCATAAGGTTCGGAGCATGGCTCCGATAATGGGCGCAATCGGGCCCACAAGCGCACGAGGAGCTAGTATGATGCTGCTTGTGATTTAGATCACGTTGGATATCGCTGGCGGTGACATAAATCTGAGGGCGATGATGGTTGGGATGGCGGTAACGGGTCAACATACACAGTAATCACCTATGGTATGGAAGCATGAAGCGGCAAGTAGGCCGGCAATGAATCCCATCGGCTGGTGCGCATGCGGAGCTTTTTCGTTGGTCGCTGATGCCTAAACTTCTACCTCCAACGCATTAGCAAAACTCACGATGTCCTTCAACAGTACTGCTGGAATTTGGGAAAAACAGGTTGGATTCAACGTACACAGCAGGATCCCCGTCCCTTCAATCGTCGAGGTTAGTAGCAGTGAAGGTAACCATGAATGGTCTTGCCTAGACACTTGTGAAGAGCTCAGGAGTTCGGGTTTCGGATTAAGGGCTTTCAGGGCTAAAGTGTGGGTTGAGGATTTAGGGCTGCCGCCTCCCTGCCGATAGGATGTCTGGAAGCTTGAGACGTTCGACGGCCTCTCTAAGTGGGTCTTTATAATTAATTAGAACAGGGTTTGGATGTATATTTTGGTACAACTGTAATCAAGAAGGAGCCCCAAGAAATAGTGTGACGAACTAACTTTCTATATGAGGTCCAGCAACCATCCGAGGGTATCCGAAGCCAACATGCCAAACCCGAACAGTCAAACCGAACCCCGGGCTTTCAACTCGGAATAGGGTTGAATGATTAAGGTTTAGGATCCAACCAGGCCAGAAACGGAGCTTTAGTTTCCGTGAATGCAAGCCCACTTGACAGCCAAGTCCTGAATCCTGCTCCAATCTAAAGCCCTCACCCTCAACTTTCTGGTTCTAACCCCTACATAAGCCCGTTCAGGCGCAGGCATCTTCGCATCGATCTTGCCAGCAATGGGGGCACCCACGGCAAATCGCTCGTTGCCTTTCTTGGCTCCAGCACGTGGAGGGTTCGGGGAGGTTCAGGAGTCAATAGCACCCCCCACATTTGAGTTACAGCATTCAAGGTCGAAGGAGAGTTTTGGGTTTCATCAGGGTTCGCGCATAAAGCCATGTTGAAAACGGGCTGGCGTTGTTGGGGTAAAGGATGGGTCTAGGTACTCATCTTGACTCTAGCATCCCACCAGCCGGAAACTCTAAAAAAACCCTAAACCCTAAACCCGAAACTTTATAACCCCTAAACCCAAACCCCCACACCCTAAACCTTAACTCGTAAAGGCTGCGTCTGCCTACTCTATGGAGGCTCTCCGTCGACAGAGGCGTTGTGCCATAAGGCCAAAGACCCGAAGGGTCAAAAGCACCCAGTCATCAGTTAGGGTTTAGGGTTAGGGTTTAGGGTTCAGGTTCAGGGTTCAGGGTTTAGGAGGGTAACCTATTGCAAAACTACGATCTGTGACCCAGGTGCCTGATTATTAGGTCCCTTGGACCCTGAGCCCTTAGAAAACCCTGTTAGAAAATCCCCTAAGCCACATAACATATCATGGGCCTTCCTTCAAGAGCTTCAGCGCTGCTGGGGCTGGCATCGGCGGATCCTCGCAGGGTTTTCGCTGAGAATTCTTGGGCTAAGGGGTTTATGGGTGAGGACAGTGAGACTAGGACTTTAGGGTTTAAGGGTTTAGGATTCCGGCCGGTTTAACCAATTATGAATTCAGGATTTTATAAGGTAGCCCCCAAAAGGAACTACAATGGAGACTACAGGTAGGGCTCATACTGTACTGCGGCTGCGGGTAGAGCTCGCCGGCCATCCTAGGTTCGAAAGATTTAACCCAGAGATTCCAAAACCCCTTAATTAATCAATATTCCTTAAATCATATTAGGGATCCTATTATAATTTAAGGTATATTCCTTAAATCATATTAGGGATCCTATTATAATTTAAGGTATATTCCTTAATTAAGGGGTTTTGGAGTCTCTGGGAACACAAACCCCCGAGGCTCGCAGGACTCGCACTTTAGCGCACTTCGGCCCGACGACCATACCATGTAGGGGGCCTTAATACTTAGAATAGGGTTTAGGGTTTAGGGTTTAGGGTTTAGGGTTTAGGGTTTAGGGTTTAGGGTTTAGGGCTTCTTTAAAGGGATCCTTAAAGGGTTTTGATAAGGGATCTATAGTAAGGTTTCAATTAGGGGCCTTAATACTTAGAATAGGGCTTCTTTGAAGGGATCCTTAAAGGGTTTTTATAGGGGATCTATAGTAAGGTTTCAAGTAGGGGGCCTTAATAATTAGACTAGGGCTTCTTTCAAGGGATCCTTAAAGGGTTTTTATAAGGGGTCTATAGTAAGGTTTCAAGTAGGGGCCTTAATAATTAGACTAGGGCTTCTTTGAAGGGATCCTTAAAAGGGTTTTATAAGGGGTCTATAGTAAGGTTTCAATTAGGGGCCTTAATAATTAGACTAGGGCTTCTTTAAAGGGATCCTTAAAGGGTTTATATAAGGGATCTGTAGTAAGGTTCCATATTCGGGGCCTTGATAATTCGAATAGGGCTTTGGGGTAGATTACACCAGAATCATAATTTAATGAGGAACCCCCACAATAGTATTGGTAATTATTTAGGCCCCTCTATTACCCATTTTGAGCCTCGAAACTTTGGAGTGGAGGGTTTAGGGTTTAGGGGTTAGGGGTTAGGGGTTGGGGGTTAGGGTTTAGGGGCTTAGGGTTTAGGGGTCCCGTCTAGGGTTTAGGGGCTTAGGGTTTAGGTGAAGGCATTGGAGGTTAATAGCGCTGTATAGGGCTCAATTCAGGCTCGGAGACAACAGTGTTGAAAGAGTTCATGGGGCTTCATTTCGCTTTGTGCTTGATGGCTGATAGGGCTTATAGCGAGAAATGCCGCCCAAGAAAATCAGGTGGTCGGCTTAAACACTGTATCGCAGGGGCTTATGCAGGGGCCTTGATAATTAGAATAGGGTTTTCGGGGTTCCTGATTATAATTATAGTATAATATACGCCCAAACCCTATTCTAATTATTCAGGCCCCTAATATAGAAGCGCATTATAGATCCCTTATAGCCTGATAGAACCCTTTAAGGATCCCTTTAAAGGAGCTCTATAAGGCCCCTACATTACTAGTCCCAAATCCTGGATCCTATACAGAGACCTTGAGGATTTTGATGGGCGCTTGAGACTGCCTCTGCGATCCGTTTCAGGCACAGTATAGGGCTTACCTGTGGCCCAAAAGACCTACCATTTCAAGGGACTCTCTCTCTATCGCTCTCTCTCTATATATATATATATATATACACACACATATATATATATATAGAAACCATAATAAGCAACCCCAAAAAAGGTGGTTTTCTCGGCTACTAGGATTCGGATTGACCAGTGTCCGGCACTGGAGAGCTCGAAGGCCGGCGCTTCTGACGAAGGGACTAGGACCCCCAAAAAGCACATAAGCAAAAAATAGGATAGGGATATCCCATATAAACCCCCTTACAATGAAGCCCAATAAGGTAGGGATATCCCTATAAAATGCTTATGCTTATCTCCTTTTTGGGTTCCTATGGGACGACCGCCGGCTCTGAAGGCTCAACCTCCTGGTCGGAGCAGCTTCAGGTGCCGCGGCGCGGTTTAGGGTTTGGAGGTTTAGGGGTTTAGGGTTTAGGGTTTAGGGTTTAAGGTTTAGGGTTTAGGGTTTAGGGTTTAGGTGGCGAGCACCTCGGCGCGTCGCCGCGGTCGTAGATTTTGTAGCAGCGGTCTCTTCGTAGTACCTTTGCCAGGCCCTGTCCGATTTGCCTTGGGCCTGCCTCGGAGAACCCTAAACCCTAAACCCTAAACCCTTAACCCTAAACCCTAAACCCTAAACTCTAAACCCTAAACCCTAAACCCGGAGAGCGTCGGCATTGACTGCTTCGGCCCGGCCGACAAGTGGGACACAGTGGATCCCGTTGCCGAGCATATCGCAGGTCATACCCTGCCTTGACTACCCTTTTAAGCTCCGGTTCTGTATGCAATTGATGATAACCTGCAGAGCATGGTTATGGTCCATACGATAGTTTAGGGTACAGCTATGTAGTGCTTGGGGGCCCGGGTGTGTGGGGTCTGTGACAGTGAAGCTGTGGGATTGCGGGGTTTAAGGTTCGGGTTTGGGACTGGCGGATCTGGGTTCAGGCCAGATATCTGCAGAGCTTGAATCCTCGACATTCCTATTTGGAGGCCCAGGGGACTTAGTGAGTAGGTTATGAGTTATAAGTAAAGTTATAAGTTATAAGTACCCTAAATGGAGTTATCCAAATAATAACCCTACTTGTAACCGACTTACTAAGTCCCCTGGGCCTCCAAGTGCACCTTACACTACCTGATAAACCCTATACTTCCTAAACCCTAAGCCCTTAACCCCCAGCCGAACCGTCCTCGGGAGTGCGGACGCCGTGGGCACCAATGAGCGCCAAAGCATCGGCGGAGTTGCTCATGGAGGGAGGGAGTTGCCTGAGCTCTTCTTGCTTTAGGACAACATATTCAAACATGGTTATATTAAGGATGTAGGATCTACCGAATTAGGGTTAAGAGCATGAATAGCTGAAATGGGTTTATTAAGACTTTACGGCTGTGATAGCTGTCGCTTGAAATCCACAAGTGATGCTGCATCCGGTACCGGCAAGACTACGGGCGGCTTGAGTGCACTGACGTGACCAAACCCTGATTCCAGGCTGGATGCATGCCAGCTTGAAGGGGGACGTGGTATGTATGTAACCGCTTGAGTTTAGTCTTACTTGTTTAGGGTTGGGCTAGGGCTACGGCTAGGGCTGAAGCTCAGAAATTACGGCTCTTGTCTACAGCTATGCACACTTACAATCTAAAGCGTTTTGCCTTCTTCCCTAGTAATTATCAGTTATCCTGGCACCTTCAAAAAGAAGTATGCAAACGGTGTCAATCAATTATCCTAAACCTTCATCCTGACACCTAAACTTCCTAGACTGGGGTCTTCAACGCAATTGCACTTCCTTCGCGAAGCCCTGCGACAAGCTCCCTGTGCTACCCTCGCACAGCTCCAGAACACGAAGAGACGCAACTTCCCTGCAGAAATACTTATCAACAAAGCTCCGTAGACGCAAACCCGAACCTCAAAGACCCTAAACACTCTAGGTTCTAACCGCAAAAAGATGGGTGAACAGATGAATATGGCCTGGAGGCATCTTATGCGCCATTCATAGTCATAGTCGGGAACCCGAACCAAACCCTTTAGCCCAATACCCTGGCCCAAAAAAGTGTAAACTTTTCTTTTAGTAGGGGTTTAATATACCAAAAAAGTTTAAAGTTTACCTATTGGGCTCCTAAGCAAAAATACTGCTTCAGGCCCCTTGAAGAGTCGAGTCGCAACTTCGACGCCAAGAGCTCTGCCTACAGGCCCAAGCTCCGAGGTCGGTAGGGTTTACGGGCCTTGGGTAAGGTTTAGGGTTTAGGGTTTAGGGTTTAGGGTTTAGGGTTTAGGGTTTAGGGTTTACCCAGAGGGTCCATATACACTACCATTATGGAATTAGGTCCCAAAAGACCATCCCTACTTGTGTTTTGGGGACCTAATTCCATCATAGTAGTACATGTGGACCTTTTGGGTAAGAGTTGAAGCTGAGGGTGTTGCAAGGTGCAGGTCACGAGATATTCGGGTGGAGGCTGGTGGGTTCTGTGTTTCGGACTCAGTCTTCGGCTTCTGCTACTGCCCTGCCGCCCGTGCTGCCACTGCCACTGCTATTGAGAACCCTAAACCCTACCTATAGTCTCCAGCGTACTTCATTTTTGGGGGTTACCTTAAAGGATCCTTAATACATAACTGGTGAAACCAAAAAACTTTTTTGGGGCTACCTTATAGGATCCTGAATACATAACTGGTGAAACCAAAAAGAGGAACTACGATGGAGACTACAGGGAAACCCTGAAGCTGCTACTGCTACTAACGAACTAGAGACCGCCAAGCCGGCACTGGGAGTATGCCATCTGCTTTAGGGTTTTAGGGTTTAGGGTTTAGGGTTTTAGGGCTGTAGGGCTTTAGGGCTTGAGGGTTTAGGGCTTTAGGGCTTAGGGTTTGGGGTTTAGGGTTTAGACCCCTCGACATGAGCCCTTGCACTCTTCCCTCTTCTAAAAAGTCACCCCCAAAGAGCCGAAGTTTTTGACATCCGAATCCTAAAGAAGCCGCACCTGCATGCATGCAACTACCAAGTAAGGTCGGATTCGTAAAGCGGCACTGAGAAGCCACAGAACCTCCAGAAGCCGGCGCCTGCTTTGGCGAGGGGCCGAAGAAGTCGACTTCACCTGTCTCCAGCTTGTAGACTGCACCTTGGGCTTAGGCTTTAGGGTTTAGGGGGTAAGGGTTTAGGTTTAGGGTTTAGGGTTCCTTGAAGGGCTCACTTTCCCAATAAGCCAGGGAAATAAAAGGTTAAACTTTCAGATTGCTACTAAATTATAAGAACCCAAAAGCTTAAAGGTTGGGTATTGGAGAACTATAAGTGGGGACACTGTGAACCCAGAGACTCCAACATCCATGTTTTTGGGGATTCCGGGTTGGGGGTCTTACCCGCGAAGCGCCATCCGTGAGGAACGCTCCAAAAACTTATAAACCCAAAAAGCCCTGAACCCTAAAAAACCCTAAGCCCTGAACCCTAAAAAGTCCTAAACCCTACAAGTCAAAAGTCCTAAGCTCTAAACCCTCAACCCTAACAGCCCTAAAACCCTGAATCCTAAAACCTGCCAGGTTTAGTCAAGGCATCTTTGAGTCTGGTAGCTTTGGGAAGGACAGGATGTCAGGTGCAGGGGTCTTGTTAGGGTTTAGGGTTCAGGGTTTAGGGTTTAGGGCTTGAGTTTCAGGGCTTAAGGGTTTAGGGTTTCAGGCTATAAGGTGCCTTTAAAGGACGTCAGGTTTAGGGTGTCAAGTTTCGTGGCGGAGAGCAGCTTCTTTACCCTAAACCCTAAACCCCAAACCCTAAACCCTTTGGTGTGGCTTCGCTTGGCTTGGCCCAGCCTTGTTTTCCCGCAGAGGATTCTTTTGCTTCCGAAACCCGAAACCCGAAACCCTAAAAGCCCTAAACCCTAAAAACCCTAAACGCCCTAAACCCTAAAAGCCCTAGGCCCTAAAAACTCCAAACCCTAAAAGCCCTAGCCCTAAACCCTAAAACCCCTAAAGCCCTTATAGATCCCTGTATTTAAGGATCCCTTTAAGGAGCCCTAAACCCTAAAAGCCCTAAACCCTAAAAGCCCTAGCCCTAAACCCTAAATAAAACCCCTAACGCCCTTCTTGATTCCTGTAAGGATCCATCTAACATAAGGAACGCTAAACCCTAAAAAGTCCTAAACCCAAAGCCCTCTTAGATTTCGCCAACGAATCTTGGGCTTGGCCTCTGGGATCCTTCGGTGTTTTTTCCGGCTCGGCTCGGCCCTTTTTTTGTTGGAGGCTCCTGGTCCTGGTTCTCGGAAGCCGTCAGGGTTTAGGGTTTAGGGCTGAGAGTTCAAGGTTTAGGGTTGGGGGTTCGGGGTTTAGGGTTCAGGGTTTAGGGTTCAGGGTTTAGGTTTCAGGGTTTCGGGTTTAGGGTTCAGGGTTTCGAGTTTCGGGTTTAGGGAGTCCATAGCCTTCCGGACGATTTCAGCTCGACAGGGTTTCAGCTCGACAGGGTGCCAGTCAACTTGGCTATTTTATATCTGAGTTCGGCCTTCCGTCCTCACCCTGGCCCTGGCTGTGGGAGTGAAGACGATTTTGGGGATTAGGGTTTAGGGGTTTAGGGCTTAGGGCTTTCCGATTAGGGCTTGGGATCAGGGTTTAGGGTTTGGGGGTTCTTGTGCCCACTGAGCCTGGTCGCAAACTGTCGCTGCCACTTCCACCAGCATGTGGATGATCCCGTCCAGATTCAGCAACAGCTTCTCGAGAGCCCGCGTAGATGCTGTCGAAGCGCTGAGCCGCAAAGCGCGGCGCCTCATATGCTTTGTCCATCAGCATGTCGATGCTGGCAAACTCAGCGGCGTAGTGCTTGAACTTGGCCGCCATCTTAGATGAATTCGCCAAAGCTCTAGCTTCGCCACACGCCTATGATCTTTTTAGATAGGTTCCGCAAGGGCACGTGCATAGAATGCTTCACCAAGACTTGGACGGCTTTCCCGATGCCACTCTCTCTGGCTTCTTCCAGAGTAACTCCCTCCTCTCGAATGGAGGCCAACGCGGAGTTTAGGGGCTTAGGGCTTTCCGATTAGGGCTTGGGGATTACATAGGGTTTAGGGGTCGTGGGTGCATCCCGAAACAACAAGAAAGAAACTAAGTCGTAGGGACATTCCGGAGCGCAGAGCTTTGGATCACGACAGAGTGGTTTAATTCGAAGTGTGGAGCTTTACAATAAAGCCTTCCAAGTTCAGGCCCTAAGCGCTTCTAAACCCTGGTTACTCAGAGCTAAACCCTAAACCCCAACTCTGAAGCCCTAAGCCTTAAAACCTAAACACCAAAGCCCCTAAACCCTCAACCCGAACCCCCAGTCCCTAAACCCCTCACTCCTTATAGATCCCTTTCAGGATCCCTTTAAGGAGCCCTAAACCCTGAACCTAAGCCTCCATGTGCTCAGCCGCGTACCATGGATTTCCAACTCCCCACTCTTGGCCAGGGCCTGATCGCAAGGGTTTAGGGCTTAGGGTTTGGGGCTTAGGGTTTAGGGTTTAGGCTTTAGGCTTATAGGGTTTGGGGTTTTGGGGGTTGGGGGTTTAGGGTTCGGGGGTTAGGGGCTTATAGGGGGTTTGGAGAGTTCAGGAGTTGTAGGGCTAACAGTTTTAGGGGTTTAGGTTTAGCGGACTAGGCCTGAAGGGTTTAAGGTTTTGGCAGGGCTTAGGGTTAAAGCGAAACTGTCATACGAGCCAAAACAACACCCTCGAAACCCTAAACCCAAAGACCTAAACCCTAAACCCAAAGCCCTAAACCCTTTCCCCTCAACCCTCAGCCCTAAACCCTCAACCCTCTTGGAATACAACCTCACAGGCCCTACAGGGGCTTGGAGGTCGAGGTTCTCAGGCTTTGGGGCTATGGGTTTAGGGTTAAGGGGGTTTAGGGTTTAGGATTCAGGGTGTAGGGTTTATGGTTTAGGCCTAATTACGGGTTTAGGGTTGAGGGTTTACCTGGGTCCTAAAAGACCTGTCTTTGTCAGGAGCCATTGTAAAGAGATCAGAAGAAGGAGCCCTAAGAAGGGAGGTTCTGTAGGGTCAGATTGGGCTTAGGGTTTATAGTTTTTAGGATTTAGGGTTTAGGGTCCGGGTAGGGCTTAGGGTTTTACAGGATTCTGGGGAAGAGGCAGTACGTCCACATGTCTGCAAGCTCAAGATGTTAGGTGAGGTACCATACGGGGCCGAATAATTAGAATATGGTTTCGGGGTATATCACATTGCAAGTAAAAGTATGACAGAGAACCCTCAGGAGGAGTGTGGGGAATTATTGAACAATCGTTGAGGCTTCCATTTTCCCACTGCTGGGCCGAAGGGGTTCGAGTGCCCTGAACAACTAGGTAACTAGGGGATAGGAACTCGGTGCTTAGAGGGATACTGGAGAGAAGAACCACGTGGCACACTTTTCAAAACCCCTCGTTGACTGGCAGTGCTGCTCACCAAAGCCCTTCAATCCATCGTGTCTAAACCCTAAACCCTAAACCCTTAACCTCGGCCTTGGGGCTGTCGGCCGTCCCTTTGCTCCGGCTGCTCCAGGCTCTTGCCCGACTCGACCCACCTCCTGCGGAAGTCTTGTATATCCTCCTCTATGAAGCGCGCCGAAGTCAGCTTCGTCGAGGCATTCCAAAGCTTCGTGGAATGCTGCAGAGTCGACACTCTGCAAATCTTTCAGACAGCTGAAACACGCTGTCTTCGGTGCCATCGTATCGTGCTAAATATCCAGTCCAAGTGTCCAAGTATTTCCGCTGCTGTGTGCGTGCTACGAGCATGCGTGCGCCGCCTGCGCGCTGCTGCTGTCTGGTGCTGTTGTTGCCGCTAAGTGCTGCTAGATGCATTGCCTGCCACTGCATGATCATGTTGTCTTGTCGGGGAACTAAAAGTCGACCGTAATAAAACCCTACACCCTAAACTTTACTTCTGAGCACAAGTAGCTGCGGGAATCTTCCTGGTCAGGCACCTGACGAGCCTACAAGAAACCCGGAAGCTGCAATCCGAAAAACCGAGCAACTGTAGACCCGGAAACCTAGGGTTTAGTTAAGGGGTTCAGGGTTTAAGGTTTATGGTTAAGGGGTCCAGGGGTTTAAGGCTTGGGGTTTGCGGGCTTGGAGTTTAAAGTTTGGGGTTTAGTGGTTTAGGGTTTAGGGGTTTGGGGTTGGAGGTTTGGGGTTCGGGGTTGTCAGGAAAACCTCGAACCACACCTCAGAACCCAAAACGCCAAACCAAGAACCGCTCAAGTTCACAGAGTTTAACCCTGGGCTTCCAACGACCTTTTAGTTGGGGCAGACCCCTTAGGCACTGTCAGGATTAAACCGCAAAGCCGAACAGGCCCTCAACCCCGATGCCGAAACCGAGGTCATTACTCCATCTCCATAAATCCGAGGTCCCAAACACTGCTGATGATAAACCCACAAGCACTGCATTTCTGTAGCCGAGACACTCGAATGGGCTCACAGAACTTCAACAGGAAGTTGATGGTGTTGAACACGTTCACCTGTGAATGAGCAGCTCAAGGTTTTCGACCTCAAGCCGCCGAACAGCCTTTACGCTGTTGCTACTATGAGTAGCATTATTAACATTTGTATTACGATTGTTATAATTATTGTTATAACAACTGATTATGGTGATGATGATTATTATCCAAAGCCCCCCCCCCCCCCCCCCCCCCCC
>CAJNDV010032966.1:9014-37634 GCA_905221635.1 Symbiodinium sp. CCMP2456
TACTATAAGTTGAACTGAATAAGACTGGCCCCTAAACCCTGAGCCCTGAGCACCAAAACCCTAAAATCCCTAAACCCTAAACCCTAAGCCCCAAACCCCTAAACCCTAAACCCTGAACCCTAGGCCCTAAACCCTGAACCCTGAACCCTAAACCCTAAACCCTAAACCCTAAACCCTAAACCCTATACCCTATACCCTATAAACCCAAAACCTTATATATTATGAACCTTAAACCCAAAACCTGAAATCTTATAAAGCTTAAACCATAAACCCTAAACCCTAACCCTACAATCTTGACTCTCAACCCTTAACCCTAAACCCCAAACCCTAAACCCTAAACCCCAAACAAAATTGAAATGCGGCTGATGCGACAGACTGCTTGCCTACATATGTTTTTTGAATAAACTAAGCACATGTTATTTATGTTTGGGGTTTGTTTTTGTTTTAGGGTTTCGGGTCTAGTAGGGTTTAGTAGGGTTACCGTTAGGGCGAAGCCTTTTTTGGGCTCCTCAAACACGTCTCACAGACGCCACAGAGTGGCGTGAGTCAATCTTCTTTGTACCATAGTGCAGGGCGAACTATGTTGTCTAGCAGTAGCAAGACACCGATGCCGGGCAACAAAATGCGACAGAAAAAGATTCCGAAAGCAAATGCTATGAAAACAAGGGATGGGTCCAAACCCATGCGTAAGGCCCTCGCCGAAACGGCTTTCGTGAACTCTTATACCAGCTATTCTGGTGGTTTTGGTTGGGGGCAGGGTGGGAGGGGGGGAGGAACGGATTCTCGATCTTGTGCACTTTTGTCCAATGGGCGCACGCCATCCATGCTTGCTCAAAGAAGGCAACGCGAGGGCCTGGCCGCTCTGAGCTTGTGCCCCCTTCAGCTGGGTCGGTGGATTTAAGCACTTGATTCAGGCTCTGAATCAGCCAATCTAATGGGATCCTTACTACGAGCCCCTTGCACTCAGCTCCCAGGCAATGCCATCTACAACCTGGAGCATGAGTGGTCGAAGTTCCTTTTCAACCTCATCAAAGCTCCGGAAAACAGCCAGGCGCACAAGTTTCAAAATCAGCTCAAGGTTCGGGGGTCCTGCTCGGGTCTCTGAGGCTATATGCGCTAGGATCCGATAGGGAAGCAAGTGCGCAGGTGATGGAGGAGATGGCTTTTGACACAGCCTACTCTGCGATCACCGTGGCCGCAATGACAGGCTCCAACACCATGCTGGCCGAGGAATCTCGAGCCAAGACGTGAGAAAGCCCTAAAGCCCAAGCTCTCCTGAGCCGGGTTACTTATGATGGTTTCATCACACATATGCATATATACATATACAAATATTTAGTGGCTGCCGCCAGTGCCGCCGACCCCCAACACAGTTTGGCCTAACGTCTTGATTTTACGATGTGTATTCCAGCTGGGCGTCTGGCGGGTTGCAAAGCCCCCGGCCCAAGTACCCCGAAATTGTTACGGGCGTTTGGTGGGCTGAAAAGCCCCCGGTTTTTTTTTTTGCGTGTAGGCCCAGTGGATTTTGGTACTGGAATCATCCAGTCCCAAATGCAAGCAGGCTTCAAACTGTCCGGCCTTTTTTTGCGTGTAGGCCCAGTGGATTTTGGTATTGGAATCATCCGGCCCCAAATGCAGGCAGGCTTCAAACTGTGTTTTTCTGGCAGAGTCGAATCATGAAAAGAACCGGGGAAGCTTTGACGACCGGCCGGAGCCCTGCGTGCAGTTCCAGGCAGGGTCCGCATTTTTGTCGGTCATCAGTCGCACCGTGCTGTTCCAATTTTATTGGTTTCGATTTGCAGTGTAACCGTCTGGGGCTCAGTGTTGGCGCGGTGCAGGTTTTCTAGAGTTGTGGAATCTCGAGTCCTGTTACTACGCTCTTTTTGTTGGTGTCGACTGCAGTAGGCCCTTCTGGTGTCCAAGTTTGAGGGCTTCCCGGGTTCCACAGGGGGCTTTCTGTTTACCGCTTCTTGACGCGCGGCGGCACAGTCCGTCCTACGACGCAATTCTTAGATCTATAGATGCACGTTCTGTAACATAGGGGTGTACAAGCGAAGGACTGTGGTTCTGGCTGTAGTACGTATAAGGCCAAGGGCACAATTTTCTATCGCGATCACCCGAAAGCTTTCGATCCCGGCATGTTTTTAAGGTTCTTGCTGAGATGCAACAGGCATCTGCAGCTTAGATGTTTTGCAAGATCCAGGTCTCAAAGGTACTCAAATTTTGGGGTGTACTTCTGCGTCGTGTGTAGCGTGGGTTATTCGGGTATATCATTCGACGAACCGTGATGCGGATTTCTTGGATTCAAGGTGATGTACACACGGCGATCTGTATCTACACTGTATTTACTATGCCAGTCCCAACTACTTCTCTCCTTATACGCATTTCAGCTCGGGCCGAATCCCAGACATCGTGATGTCTCCTTCTTGTGTCTTTGGCGTAGCGCCGAGTCGTAGGGAGGACGACCGAGCCCGATATCTGCGTAGCAGGGTTACAGGGCTTGCGCATTATCAGGGTTTCAGGACTGCTGTAGAGACCCTTCCAGTTGTGCTTCTCTGGCATGTACCGCACGCGAGCAGCGGTACCAGGCCTCGAGTAGATTCGTCTAATATCTTCCCTTTTCCGTGGTATTTATAATTTTTTTGGAACCCGAACCTTTCATCCCACGCTCAAAGAGCCCGAACCCAGCCCGAGCCTCCGAGTTCGAACTTCAAGTCTCAACCTTTTGATCTCGATTCCAGCGTTGCAAACGTGCGTGAGAGCAGATGATATAGACCGGCTCAGTGCACGTTTCATCGGATCTGTTCCAATCTCCGTCCCATCTTTATCCCCAACTTTGCAGTGTCCCGATGCTAGTAGGTCTCTTGAACATTAAACCCAAACCCAGAACCGCAAATCGCGAGCCCCAAACTTCCAGTCCCGAGCAGTGAAACCGCCACCTCTATGCCCTGGCAGAGCCGAAAACACCGGGGGAGCTATGACCTCTCGCCGCAGCCCCGCAGTGCTTGAGTGCGGGCGCCGTGAAAGCGCATCGTTGGGGTGCTGTGGAAGCACGTATCTAGGGTGCCGTGGAGGCGGCACGTAGGCCCTCGAACCCCGGGGCTGTGATTTTTCGGGAAGCGAAGTCTTGAGTCAGGGACGCCCCCCCCTGGAGCCTTCTTCGCCGGTATCGTGCACGCGGACAGAGGCGGGCCACCCCTCCCGAGACCCCGTAACTGTAAAGCCTTCAGACGAGAGAGAGGCAAGGCAGCCAAGGGGATGTTGTCCTGGATCTGGGTTGTGGCGGTCTGTCGTGTGAATGTGTGTTGGGTGCGCTTCTCGTTGCAGCCACTCCCCATCGGCCCTTTTGGGTGGAGGCGGCCTTAAGTGGACCCTTTCGGGAGGCAACTGCGCGGGTCGCTATATCTCGACCATGAGGGCGCAAGACCAAAGCTTCCTTGTGAAGGGACACCTCTGCCGCGAAGAAAAGATGGAATAGAAACTAGCCTCGTGCCAACCCCCTGTCAGGCGCCGTGGCATGTAGAGCATGTATCTACGCAAACACACGTGTTCACATAGAGCCGCAGGTAATGCATGAGTACAGGGTGTTGTGCCAGTCAAGTCACACCCAGGGTTTTTCTTCCTGGGCCAAAAGTGGCACCGGCTTTTCCAAGCCCTTGCTGTCTGCCTTTTCCAAGGCCTTTTTGTTCCTGTTCAGATTCTGTGGCTTTGCCTTTCCCAAGGCCTTTTGGTCCAGCTCCTTCTGCAGGTTCTCTCTTGCCTTTTCCAAGGCCAACTGGGCTTGCTGCTTGGACCCAGGGGTGCTCACTGCTGCTGCAGTGAGCCTCGCCCCTTCTTCCTGGCTGAGGCTCCTGCTTCTGGAGGTTTGGCTGGAGTCCCCCTCCCAGGCCTCCTCCTCCTCCTCCTCCTCCTCCTCCTGAGCAGAACCCTGCTCTTGTTTGATGTTTTCCAAGATCATTGCACCCCTTTTTGTGTGGGGCCCTCTGCTGGGGGCTCTCTTCTTGGAGGAGGAGCTGGAGCTGGAGCTGCTGCTGCTCTTCTAAGTGCGCAGCACCCTGCTCCAGCTCCTGCTTCCTCCCCTCTGCCTTTTCCAAGGCCTTTTTGAGCATTTTGACTTGCTCATCAACACTTTCAGCACTGTCTGGGACCCATCTGCTCAAGTGTTTTCCACTGTTTGCCCAACCGCTTCACGCGGCGGGCCTTACTTGCCCCTGAGTAGGTGCCTTCCCACTCAGCCCAGGCATCATCCCTCCACCACTCCCAGTCCTCCTCCTCCTCCTCCTTGCTACCCATGGCTTTGTCAAGCTCAAAGCTTTTCCAAGCCAGGCAGAAAAAGAAGGCTTTTCCAAGCCCAAAAATGGCTTTTCCAAGCCCAGCTATGGCTGGCAACTACTACTGGCTGACTGCACTAGCTAGGTCTTATATTATAACTGCATGTGTGCACATTTTATATAAGGCTCTAGAACTTATATTAAAAAATCTTGCCAGCTGCTGTTAAGCCTAGAACCTATAGATTTGCAAGGCTTTGCAAACTTAGCACGCGTGCTCTTGTTGCTGCTGTTGTGTGTGTGTGTGTGTTGCGTGTGCTGTGTGTGCTGTGTGTGTCTGTGACTGTAGCATGCTCTCACCCTAACACTTCTTGCAGAAAGGGGCTGAAGACCTGCTCGACCCTCGAGCGCATGGCACTGTACTCGGAAGACTGCAGCTGCGTGAGCCGGTGTTGCGCCCTGCTTCGCCTCTTCCTTGTTCTTCGCCTGGTACGTCAGCTGAGAGCGAGCCCCTTCCCAAACCGCCAGCAACAGGGCGACCTCCTTGCGCATCGCAGGGCTCTCGTTGCCATCGAGCTTGAAGGAAGACTTCAACGCCGCCCGTACACCCTCGCGGGACTCTTCCAACCGTGAAGCCCTCTGCTTAGATTGCCTTCTGCACGTCCACACTGACGCCTGCTTCCTCCATCTGGAAGCGAAGATCTGCATCCGCCGAAGCGAGCACATCGATCGTCATGACGCCAGCACTCACTAGAAGTCCCTTAGCGCACGCGAGGAAGCAAGACGAACGAAAAAAGACTTGGACCTTGGAGCCACAGACACTTCTGCGAATAAGCATTGGCGTCCGCCAACTCACGCGAATCCTCGCGATATTCACACAGCGAAGACACGCTGCTGACACTGGAGATGCACACCTGCGCTCTTTCAAATTGAAATGAGAACACTCCATCGCGTCAGGCGCGACAAAAGACGCAGGCCATGCAATTCTTGTAGGCAGCGCCAAACACAGGACCTAACCGATCTACGCAAGACGGACCCTACCCTAGGTCCCACGCAACCCCCTGCTCGTTGGAGCAGTAACGGTACTTTAATCCTCACCGTCACTAGCACTGCCCGAGTCATCTGCTTCCTCGGCTTCCGACACGGTGGATTCCCCAGGGCACCAACAGCGCTGGCAGGGCAGGTTGTGCACGAGCCCCTTCAGATCCCACGACTCCTGCACATCCAGCACAGAAACACCGCATCCACCGCGGCGATGGAGTCTGCGTAGACGCTTCTTGCCGACGACGGTAACAAAATCCGGACTTTGCAAGTCCGCATCATCCACTTCCTCAGCAACCTGCGGAGAGACCGATGGAGAAGGGCCGAGTGGTTCGGGCACGCGCAAACACCACTTCTCAGGCAAGTGAAAATTAGAGTACTGGCGCTTGATTTGGCCAAAAGTGACCCCACGAGCACGCAAGTGAGTCTCATGTTCCTCAAGACCAGCGCCGCGCAGATCCCAACGATCGGGGCCACAGAAGTAGGTAAACAGCTTTTCTCGCAGACCGATCACAACCTGTTGAGCCGTCCTTAAGTACTCGTCGGACGAGGACACGCGCCATCGACCAACATAGTCTCGCAGCTCCTTGCTCACCTCGATAGCAGCCAGCATGCTATTAAGCCAATTTTGCTCTGAGCGCTCTTTCCAGTAGACAGCGGCGGCGTCGCAGATGAGCAACGGCATCTCGGACAGCAAACAATTTGAAGCCCTGCCGACGCGGAACGCACAAGCGAAGCAGCAACTGAACACTTAAACCTGCAGAATCGGCATACTCCGCCATCCGCTTGCAGACACCAGTCCAGTCAGGCCAGGCTTTGGCATCGGAAGGAGATAGTCCCGACCAACAGACATCTCAGGATCTGACCAAACCTTCCAACCCACGGTGAGCCAGTCAGGCGCCATGAAGTACGCGCCGTGACAAATGTAAATTGGAAGATGACGAATCCGCTTGCCAGCGCCCGTAGTCTTTGTCTTCTCAAGTATATGCCAACCAAGCCCAGGCGATTCAGTCACAGACTGGAAGGGTTTAAACCGCACAAGTCACTGGTGCGACACGCTGTCCACAATTTTAGTAGTTTGCAGAAAGCCAGACCGCGCGCATATAGAGGTGCTTGAGCATCAACGACCATGAGCTCTAAAGATCCCACCATTACCAGGGGCAGCAGCGGAGCCTTCTTGGTCGGAGGGGCGCCGACCTCCAGGTCGGGCGTGGCCTGGTTAACAAAATTTCGCAGAACGCTCGGGCCCAGGTACACAGCCAACTTTTTCCATGAAAGCAAACGCCGAGACAACAGCTTCTGGCGCCGTGCGGCCACAAGGTTCTTCTACACGCCCGCGCAGGTAGTCCAGCACGATGCCCACGTGAGAAGGCCAGGAACGTCCGCAAGCACCCACGCTAAAGTTACGGAGCTTGCGCCGCTCGCGAACCTCCTTGCGAATTGTCGAAGCCCGCGTAGAACCCAGGGAAGCTACAACGATCTCTTCGGGAGCAGACGCGAGCTGCGCTTGCGCGGCAATAGGTAGGCCTGCCTCATAGACTAGCTCAGCCAGTTCGCGCCGCCAATGCAGTAGTTGCTGCTTGTCAATAGCTTCGCGAGAATGCCCGTCTTCAACCCCAGAAAGTTGCTTGGGACCTTGTAGAAGAAGCTTGCCACTGCGCCGACAAGCCCCGGATTTCGACCGCAACCAAGATAAAGTGTCACATAGGCCCGGGACAGTCGTCTCAGACTGCGGAAGTCGCCGTGCCAGAAGCACACACTGCCAGGCAGGATCCACAAGGCTACGACGTTTGCAGGCTGCCGAAGCTTCGCCCTTCACTAGCGTCCATAAAGCGCGCGCCACGTGGCTCAAATGAGCATCTCCAGGCGCATACTGCGCGACCAAGTGGGCCGTGCTGTCTGCACTGTCCACTAAAAAAGCTAGGACACACGCACATCCGTACTCAGCGCGAAATCTGCGCGGTAACCTTGCCCACAGCTCAGCAGGCGAATCGCTACCGCGCATCTCAACAACAGAGAGAAGAGCGCAGAAAACAAGAACGCAGTCCGAAATCACTGCAGGTACTCGAGCATGACTACTCGACTCACACAGTGGCGCACGGACAACTGCAGCAAGCACACATGTCAAGCCACATGCAACTGGCCGCACACTTCGCCTACCAGCACATAAGAAGACACTCACGGATCCCACTTCGTGCCCAGCAAGTGTTCACCCCGCATCTTGGCTGAAGAGTGCAATCGACTGCGCTTCCACAGCGCGGCAGTGTACGCGCCTGTAAAGAGAAAATAAAATGAATTAACCATGCTTCCGTAAAAGAGAGCCCAATGGTACACGACTTCACGCTTAGGGGGTGGAGAACCTGAAATCCTCGGAGCCTAGGTCTTCCTCCACGACGCCTTCGTACAGTATTGAATCTCAGTCGACAAACATGCACGCAGGAGCCACAAGATTAAGTTTGACACCGGGAGACCTTGCCACGTCGGACGATACCCCGAGTCTCCAGATTACCTAAAAATAGGTTCCATAGAAATTACGTAATTTTTTGGTTTTAGGTAAAAATATTAGGTTGAAAAATTACCTAAATGTAATTAGGTTAAAAATTAGGTTATAACCTAATTTGAATTAGGTTGTAACCTAATTCAAATTAGGTCGTTTTTCGTGTGGATGATTTTATATAAAATACATGGAAACATGATTTCGTGTGAACTTACTTGTGTTTGCGATTCGTTTTGACATTTGCTTGTGGTTTCTGTGGACATGTTCATGTGCTCTGTTTGCATGGCACAACCACATGCAAGCTTGATCGTTGTGAAAGCCTTTTTGTTTTCAGCCACATAGTGTAACTGGGGCGCTGCCATGGAATCGGGGCAAAAGCGCAAATTCTCTGCAGCACATATTACTCGGTTGATTGATGGTGGCCGGCTCACGATTGAGAAACTCATTGCCCATGTCCAATATTTGCAAAGATCTGCTGCTACTTGATTTTAAAAAGGGATTTCTTGTGTGCAAGATTGCTTTAGATTGAATGGCTTGCATGGGAAACTAAGGACGACAGAGCAGCCAGAGACCTGGCTGCACGATGCCAACGAGTTCTCGAATCTGATGAGAGATGGCGTATGAATGCTGAAGATGCCTTGAGGAACTAGGACACTTCTGTGAAGGCTGAGATGCTTTTGTGCATTACAATTCGCTTAGTTATGGTGGATTTTCCATCTATGTGCGGCGGCTGTTTGTGTGTCAAATGGATTTTTACTTTGTAGAATGCTTGTGCTGATGTGTAGTTGCTGAGTTTTTACTTGTGGCTGGAGCAAAAATTACTCGTGTTGTTGCAGAAGAAATTGGTGTGTGGTTGCTGAGCTTTCATTTGTGGCAGGAAGACTTGATGATGTGTGTTGTCAGAATTGTCACAGAATGGATTGAGTGTATACCTGCAGCATTTTGCTTGCAAGTGACAGAATAAAGAACAGTTCAAGAGTCCGGAACTATCATCAATACGCCAACTGTAGAGAACAATGAAAGAGTATATAATACACTTCAAGATGCCAAGTTCCAGACCTAAACCCTCAAGCCTAGAGACCCTAAACCTTCAACGAAGTCCCGGGTCTAAACCGAAAACCCTAAACTTTCCTTGCAAGTAGTGAAGTAAGTGCCTCTAAACACAATGTCTGCACTTGATGATTTGATTGCCTCGCGAGAAGAGGCAATCGCCGACAAGCAGAAGAAATCTGCAATGCTGCATGTTCATTGACTTTGTCAGTCATGATTTACATGCTCGTGTTTTTGTTTACATGTATTCGACATGCAGTCTTTCGTGCTGTGCGAATTATTTGTCGATGGGCAGCCATCGGCTCAGCTCCTGGTCGGAAAATTTTTGTCCCACCCACCCACCCTGGGGTAAGGCGTCTCAAGTTGGGGCCTTGTCGGCCTTGAGATGCTTAACATGTGGTACGGCGCTGCCCTTGTCGGGTGCTCTGACTTGCCTTTGATTTCGTTGAGTGGAGCCCAACGCGTCAAAAAGAAATGCGTCCGCAATCAAGCTTTGTGTTAGTTTGCGTTCAAGCCTTGTGTTGAGTTGTGGACATGTTCTCGTTTGGGCTCATGCGCTTTGGGGAATAAAATCCTCTAACTTCGCAGTGCGACTTCTCTCGCAGCGTGTGAAATGAAAACGAACCTGATGATGAAAAGACTCAGAAGGGAGTCTGTCGACGCTCGCTGGCGGAATGCTTGCCCAGGCAAATCGTATCCTTAGACTTCCAAATCCTTGCGCAACTGATGCTTTTTGCCATCATGCACAAAGAAAGATGCAAACTGCAAGCCTTGGTTCTTTCCGTTTCCTTTGCCATTCTTCCCTGCGCCCTTTTTCCCGAGCCTTTGCCGCCAGCGCCCTTGCCGTGTTCATTGGACTGCTTGCCTTTGCCGTTGCCAGGCGTTGTGGCCCACCATCTCAAACCGGCTGGTTTCGGGCGCATGTGCTGGTTGATTTCGTTACGCGCCACAACCGCCTCATGAATGGCCAGGTCCATGGACCAAGCGCGTTTGTTGATGAGTTCCGAAATGGACTGCCAGATTTTTTCATCTGCCTCGGCGGCCTCCTGGGCGGTGGGCTGACGCATGTCCGGGGAAACTTTTGGAAAGGCATGAAGGAGGAAACGGCGAGCGTATTCATTCAGGCTGTGCAGGTGCGTGCCGTTGCAAAGGGCTATAGCAACATTTTGCAAGCGTAGGATCTGGCTCATGGTGTCTTTGCTGAGTTGTTGCAGTAACCGTGGGTAATACCGACCCTGTGATTGTGAAGGCGGCCTTGGCAGAGGGACAGCGCTACGCTGACTGCAATGCGAGCTGCTTTGAAAACTCGGTGCAGGCATTGGCCGCTCTGGAGCTCTGGGCGGGACACAGGGCCGTGGCACTAAAGCAGGCGTCTGCAGCCAACGTCCTCGCATCCCGAGGGATCTGCAAGAAAAACGGTGCTGACTGACACAGGCTCTGAAACGTGCGATGGCACTGTTGGATACGCCATACCCTCCTCAGCGCCTGACGGCTCCAGTGGAACAGAATCTGCACGGCGTTTGCGAAACCTTTTGACCGCACTCCCAAACCTAGGGCTATCGTCGCTAGCCTCGGGCGTAAGCAACACACCAGGCAGGATGAAAGCGGTCGTTGTACGATAGCTCTGTCCTTTGTCCGGCGAAGTTTAAACGTAGCGTAACACCTTCGTTTTTCAAACCAGTTTTCAATAGTCTTTATGAACGACAACCATTTTCATGTCGGTTTTGTCACGGTTTTTCAATTCCAAACGCTGAGCAATTTTTAACAACAGTGTTGCAATGCTCATCCCGCGCCGCGCCTATCACAGGGAGGTGTGGGCGGGAACTTCTAGCTGTTTGCATCTTTTGCGGGCAGCGTCGCATGTTGTGGAGATTCCTGGATACGCAGCCGTGCCCGCTGCATTTCCTTTTTTTTGAGCAGGATATCCTGCAGACAACGTGGACACAGTTGGATCCGGGATCGTTTGCTCTGCAAGCTACATCATTCACCCCTCACTGCTTGAGCCGCGCCCTTTTCAGGTTGCCGCGCAGGACCATATGGCCTGCCGAGGAGCAGTCTTTTTCTCCAACGCAGTTGAGGGGTATCTTTACTCACGATGGAGGGGAGCGGCAACGAATCCCCTCAGAGTGAACTGCCGTGTTTGTCCTCTTCTCAGTGGGACGCCAACAGGAGAACAAACGAGGATGGCGAAGACTTCTCTCTGATGTCTTCAGAGGGGCCTTCATCGGGCGAGCGTGCTTCTGAAGACCGTGCTACCGTTCCGTCCAGTGCTCGGTGCCTGCTGGACATTGATTTGGCGAGCCCTAGAGCCAGACCTTCCAGTGCTCCTGAACCCGAGGCTCTGGCAGCACAACTTCAGGGCTTTTGGGAGACCGAGCTCGAAGTGTCCAGCGTTGAGGCCCTTGACGATAACCAAGACCACTCTGGTTTGAACGAAGCTGCCGGGATTTTGGAACCTTCTCCTGATGCTCCCCTTGCTCAGCCTTTCATCGACCTCACTGACGATGGAGACTACGAGGACTTCTCCAAAGCCATGAGCAGTTTTTCGCGCACCGCAGCGTTGAAGAGGGTCATGGATCATGACATCAAGATGCCCTGGGAGAAAGGACCATTGGAGAAGATGAAGGTGGAAATGGCAAAGCCGCATCTCCAGTCAGCTTTCCAGCTCTTGAGCCAAGTGAAAGCCTTGAAGGCTCAGGTGGCCAAGCACCTGAAGGAGAGCAAGAAGAACTAAGCTGGTTCACAGCTCAGGGCAGCATGAGCCCCTGATTTTTCTCCAAAACAGAAACCCTGGAGCTTCCTGATCGCCCAGAGCAGAAAAATCACTGCAACAAGAGTGACTGAGTAGCTGTGCAAAACATGACCAGACACACACACACAAAATGGCTGGAAACAAAGCCAATAGTTATGGCTGTACCTGTGCAGCAATATTTTGGTCAACTTATGGCTGGCAAGCCAACTGTGTTCCTAAACTCTGAACCTTAAACCTTAAAACCCTAAAAACAACAATTTGGCAGATATGGCTCCCAAGAGGGAAGGTGGCCATAAGAAAGGAGGCTAGACCTCCGCAGGCATGCCCCCAAGCTGAAGGCCTGAAAAGTGGCCTGGCAATCCTCTTGCTGAGGAAATGGTCAGTTGGAGAAATCTCAGCACCAACGCTGCAAGAGATTGCAAAAGCTGCTGTAGATGCTGGGGTTACAAGCAATGATGTCCTCCAGCTGGCAAGGCTGGGGGGAAGTGGAAACTCACCACAAAATGTGCAGAGGGACCTTCAGGTTCTGCATTTCAAGAACCTGGCCAGCCCAGACCCTTTTCTGGTCAAGACTATTGTCAAAACCAAAGAGGAAACTTGCCCTTTCCTCCTGCCAATCCTTCTTCCGCATGAGTGGGTGCATGCAATCCTCAAAAGACCCAGGTTCCAAGCCTGTGAAGGCTGGCTGAACACATACAAATACATCAAGAAGGAGGCACCCCTTCCTTTTGTTTTTCATGGGGACTCTGCACCCCACTCTGAAATCGATTCCTTGTTGTGTTTGAGCATGAGATCTATGTTGACCCAGGTCTCCATTGCTGAGAGCCAACTGTTGCTGTTTGCCTGCCCCAAGGCATGCATGGAAAAACAAACAATGGCAGATGTCATGAAGACCTTGAGCTGGAGCTTCAAAGCATTAACTGTTGGAAAGTTTCCGTCCAAGGACCCTTGGGGCAATGCACTGGACAAAAAGAGGCAAGCCATGGCTGGCGAGCCAATTCTGCACCAAAGAAAAGATGCATGCTGTTTGGTCTCATTGGAGACCTGGAGTGGTATGCAGATGAGTTCAACATGCCCAGGGCTATGAATGACCACCCTTGTGGTTACTGCAACTGTGATATGCATGATGAAATCCCTTTCAATGATTTCAGGCCTGTGGCAAAGTGGAAAAAAACTTGTTTTGGCCCTGCAGAGATGGCAGAAAATATTGCCATGAGTTCTTCAGCATCCCTGGACTACACCCACTGGGACTTTACCTCGACACTTTGCACACCCTGGACTTGGGTGTGAGCTCCCATGTGTGTGGCAATGTCCTATGGGACATCTTAGAAGACCACATGGAAGAATCTTCAAGAGAAGGCAGGCTTGCCTCCTTGAGCAAGCTGATTGTAGAAGAGTACAGTGGCTTGGGGACACCTGCTTCCCAGAGGAGTTGGCCTTTTGAAAATTTCCAACATTGGTGAAAGCAGCAGTGTCTACCTTCTCTTGAAGCACATCAAGGGCAGAAGGGTGAGATACCTGGTCCCTGTGGTGAGGAGGCTGGCTGAGAAGTACAAAGCCATGGATGGCAGCTTTGGCCAGCACAGAGCACTGGTGGCTTGCAAATTGGAGGAGATCTATGACTTGCTGGACATCCCCAATTTTCATATGACCCCGGCTCAGCTGCAACAGTTCGAGAGCTCTGTGGAGAAGCTTCTGCTGCACTATGGCTGGTGTGCCAAAAACTGTTTTGAAAGAAAGCTGCTGAGGTACAGTATAGTTCAGAAGACACACAAGCTGGCTCACATGCCAGAGATGGCAAAGGATGTTTCACCAAGATGCACACAATGTTATGGAGCAGAGAGCTTCATGGGTTTCATGGTTGGCATAGCCAAGCGAAGCACAGCAGGTGCAGCTCCACACAAAGTTGCTGCCACCATGATCATGAAGTACAGAATGTCAATGCACTTGCTGCTGCAAGGGCTGATGGTTTTGGATTGAGGCTAGGCTGCCTGAAGAAGAAAAAAAAGATTCTGCAAAAACCATGGGTAAAGGTTGGCAAACCCACACCACAAACTTACAGGGCTGGAAAGCCCAAGCAGCCTTGCTGACTAGGCTGGGAAACCTTGGCCACAGCCCTAAATGACCCTAAACCCTAAAACTAAAAAACCCTAAACAGGGCTGGAAAACCCAAGCACATAATGGGGCTGGAAAACCCAGTGAAAAAACAGGGTAGGGTTTATAGGCTTCAGGGTGTAGGGTTTAGGGTGCTGTGAAAAAGACCAAATTAGGAAAAGGTTTCTTTGCAATTTATGGCTGGAAAGCCCGGTGAGCAAACAGGCTTGAGGGTTTAGGGTGCTGTGAAAAAGAACAGCCTAGGAAAAGATCTTTTTGCAATTTAGGGCTGGAAAACCCAGTGAACAAACAGGGTTTAGGGTTTAGGGTTTAGGTTTCAGGGTTTGAAAAAGGCCAGCCTAGGAAAATGTCTTTCTTCAATTGATGGTACTAGTTATAAGGTTGGCAAACCCACACCACAAACTTACAGGGCTGGAAAGCCCAAGCAGCCTTGCTGACTAGGCTGGGGAACCTTGACCACAGCCCTAAATAACCCTAAACCCTAAAACCAAAAAGCCCAAAACAGGGCTGGTAAACCCAAACACAAAATAGGGCTGGAAAGCCCGGTGAGCAAACAGGGTTTAGGGTTTAGGGTGCTGTGAAAAAGAAGAGGGTTAAGGGTTTATGCTTTAGGTTTTAATTAGGAGGCTTCAATTTTAGGAGACTCCCAAGTCTTTCACCGATGTGGCTGAAACATATATAGAAACTGGATAGACCTGACAAAAAAACTGAATTTTACATATGAAAAATATTGATTTTTGAAGCTCAAAAATATTGATTTTTTAAGCTCAAAAATATTGAAAAATATGTTGATTTTTTTGGTGGCAAAATATTGGTTTTCGAAACCAAAAAACGATTGAAACAATGCAACGATTGATTTCAACAACAAAAACAATAGCGATTGAAAAAATCAATCCCGATTGAAAAAAACAATCTTGGAGAGTCTGGGCAGGTGGCCATATTGGATGAGCAAAATGCTAGCCTTTGCGGCGTCAAGCGAGTTGGCTGGGGTGGCAAGGCTGCTAGAAGCAGAAGGAGCAGCTGCAGTGCCGCTTGGTGCTTTCCCAAGGATGTCTTCTGCAAAGGCATCCCTCACATCATTGAGGCTATCCCAGATTTTGGTTTCTCTGCCAATTTTCTGCTTCTGCAGGAGCAGAAGCATTGTCCTGACACACATCCTTCCATAGGCCTCAATCTTGCTTTGCATGGACAAATTGCTGGCAAGTTTGGTGATGTCCCAAGCATCCCTCAGGCCATTCTCTGCCTCCTGCAATGCTGCCTTCTTCTTGGTTTTCAAGCCATCTAAATCAGCCTTGTAAATAAGCTTGGCAATGCCATCCACCTGCTTTGGGCTATGCGTTTGGGTAACCACGGCAGCCACTCTAAAACATGGTGCCAAATTGCCGTCTAGCCTGAAGTCAAAATAGGTGATCAACTTGGTGAACTCACTTCCCAAGAGAACACTTTCACCATAAACCTTGCCTTAGTTGATACAATCTGCATGCAAAAACAACATGTCAATTTCAAAGAACATAAATACATTGTTTGCCAACAAGTCACTGAAGCCAACCAAGAATTCAACAGGGGGCATTTCTGTGCCACCTGTGAACTTTTGGGCAAAGTGAGCAATCGTGTCCAGGTAGCTTTTGCAGCTGGGTTCACCCAACTTGGTGGCTTCAATTGCCTCCTCCAAGGTCTTGTTCAACTTCAAGCATGTGCAAATTGTTGCCAAACACTCCATCTTTGTTGAAGCAACATGGACAGCATTGTTGTTGTTCAAAGCTGCAGAGTACAGCAAAGGCAAGCCTGGAAACTCTTTCTCCAGCACATTGGACAAGACCAACCACACCCACCCTTCTTGGATGCATTCCTGAACGGGATGGCCTGGCTTTATGTACTTGTTGCTGTCTTCTATCATGCCAGCCATCATGCTCTTCAGGTAAGCAGTGGTGTGGCTGCAGCCCACTGTCATGAAGAGTTCATTGCAAGGGCCATACAGGAAGCAAACTGCTGCTGCAGCTTCTTGTTGGCATCAATCTGAGCTTCCCTTTTTTGTGGGTCTGTGCTCAAATTGAAAGCCACGGCGCTGGTCTCAAGTAGTTCCTTCCTTATTCCCTGGCTCATGATCTTTTGGCCTTTGCAACCATGTCATAGCCATTCATCATGGCTCCTCCCCGGTTCATGGGGTGAACCAAAAACTTGTTTGCCTGATGCTTCTGGGAAGAAACCAGGCCAGTCTTCAACCACAAATTATTGAGTTTCTGTACTTTGATGTTCGCCGCATCATCTGAAGCAATGATGCTTTCTGCCTGCGTTTTCACATCTGGAATCACAGCCCTTGCAGCCTGCTCGTCTCCTGCACCAGCTGGTTGGAAATCTTGGCACTGCAAACATACATTCACCAGAAAATCATCATGGGCACAAACCAACAATGCATGCATCATGCAAGTATATCCATCAATCACTGCATGCAGGCACATGCAAAAGATCATGCAAGGCATGCAAAGCCAGCAAGGCTTGTTGGCGATTCCATGGTTTCATGTTCCAGCTGCATGAGCTTTTGCATGCATGACAAGCATGCTACATTAAATAATTGTCAAGCACGCTGCAACCCAACATCAGCCCATCATGGCTCCATGCAATGCTCCGGAAAACAAAAAACAGCATTCAAACACAACTTCGCAACATATCTTGACATGTCCATGCCAATATCAGCAAACAGCATGCACAAACAACACAATATCAACATGCATGCACATGCCAAGTAGGCTCAATGCAACCAACATGCAACCAATGAAAACTTAAGTGTTGAATTTAGAAATCATGTTTTCAACAATGAAAAACCTAGATTTCCAAAATTGTAAACCATGGGTTCAAAATAACAGAAATCAAGTAGTAATAGTTAGCATTTGTTCTCAACCCACTAGCAAAATTAGATGTAATTAAATAAATTAGAAAACGATGTTATTCATTTATATATGAATGATAACATTATGCCTGGTTAACCATAGGTTAGAACTAGTTTAGAACAAGTTTAGAACATTGTCAATAAGTAGGCCAACCTGTTAGCAAAACCCAAAACATTCAAGTGGGGGCGGTGAGAGCGGCGGGGGTTTGGGCATCCTTAAAATCTATATATTTCCAAAATAGGGGCTAAGGGGGTCAGGGCAGGAGGCAGGTGGGGGCGGTGAGGGCGACGGTGGAATCGTTGAATCTATACTTCCAAGGTAGGGGCTAGGGGGATCAGTGTAGGAGGCAGGAAGCAGGTGGGGGCGGTAAGGGCGGTGGTGGCGGTGGGGGCAGTGAGAGTGACGGGGGTTTGGGCATGCGCTGGAGTCGTTGAAATCTACACTTCCAAAGTAGGGGCTAGGGGATCAGTGTAGGAGGCAGGAAGCAGGTGGGGGCGGTGGGGGCGGTGAGAACGGCGGGGGTTTGGGCATGCACTGGAACCCTAAAAGTCTATGTACTTCCAAGATAGGGGCTAGGGGGGTCAGTGTAGGAGGCAGGAAGCAGGTGGGAGCGAGGGCTAGGGGATCAGTGTAGGTAGGAAGCAGGTGGGGGCAGTGAGGGCGGTGGGGGCGGTGGGGGCGGTGAGGGGCTTCGGCATGCGCTGGAGCCGTGAAAATCTATATACTTCCAAGGTAGGGGCTAGGTGGGTCAGTGTAGGAGGCAGGAGCAGGTGGGGGCGGTGAGGGCGGTGGGACGGTGGGGGCGGTGAGAGCGGCGGGGGTTTGGGCATGCACTGGAGCCCTTAAAAAAAAGTGCCCTTAAAATCTATACTTCCAAGGGAAGGAGGCAGGTACTAGGGGAGGAGGCAGGTGGAGGCGGTGAGGGCGTGGGGGCGGCGGTTGAAATCTATACTTCCAAGGTATATAAGGGCTAAGGGGGTCAGTGTAGTAGGCAGGTCGGGGCGGTGAGGGCGGTGGGAGGGGTGGGAGTGGTGAGGGCGGCCGGGGCTTGGGCATGCACTGGAACTCTTAAAATTATAATGAATGTATATTGATATTTTGCTGCTGGTGATCAACCAGCGCACTACTTCCTGACCCACCCCCTCCCCCCAAACTACCACAAACGTTGCTTCGACTATAGACTATAATCATATAAAGTTTCTTCCTCGTCTACAACCCAAAATGAACTGTTTGGATAATGAACTGAAGATTTAGCAACTGGACAACAACTCTCTCTGGGGAAGTGTGAAGAACAAGTTGAATTTAATATTATTATTATTATTATTATTATTACACGAATTTGTACTAATATTGTCGCTATTTGTTTTTGCCGGTGGCGCTACCAAACTACTCATATTGATCATGTTGTTTTTGTCACAGGTAACGATTTTACTTGGATTTTGTTTCGCATTATTATCATAGTTATAGTCATCATTGGATCTTTCGATTATCGGAATTGTTGAAGTTGTATCAATATCTCTTTATATTGCAGGAAGGTTGGGAGTCTTTAGAGTAAATGCCAATATTTTCTGTATTTGAAAGATGTTCTGAACTGCTCTCTTCATGGAAGCTACCATTACAGTCGTCAGAAGGAGAGTTGACACTACATCTTGTAATCGTAGTTGGTGACCCTGGATCGGTAAATATCTGATCGTTGTTAGCGGTAGTACTTTTTGAATCCTTACATTCCGCACTCGCAGTGGCCAGGTTTAATAGATTACTCTTAGATTTTAATGATTCCATTTTGTCTAGGAAAAGACATATATATATATATATACATGAAGGTCGAAGTTTACAAAGAATGTAGAACTAATACAAGGCATGAACGCGAAGTATTGTAGGGCCAGTTCTCGGGCTCATAAATCTTACAGTGCCAAAAGACTCGCTTGGCAAAACGAAAGAAAACAATGCGGTTGGCTAAATATACGGTATGGACTTCACAAAGTTGCTAATATGGATGCCTTAATTCAACTACGCTAGTTACCAACGATGAGCAACTTCTTTTCAATAGAGATAGAATCAATGAGCTCTACAAATATAATCATATTGATTTATTACCAAAATGGTAAACAAAAAAAATTCAAAAAATATAAAAACCGTCCCGATTTTTGAGTATCTTAAAGTCTCGAATGCGCTTGGTTTCTGCCTCTGCCTTCATTTCACGTTCTCTTCTCTCCTTCCCAGCTCTTCGCATCTTTCTGGCATAACGAATACAAGCCTCTGTAGAAATTGCATGTTCCTCTTTGAGTTTTTTTGTTGTAATTCTTCGACAGATTCATCATTGCATGATCCGTCCGAAGAATTAACTGATGGGGGTTTGTGCTGAATACAATCCAAGCTGAATTCGTTTCTATTTTGTTTGTTTCCCCATAAACCTTCAACATTTATACTGTTGAATCCGTCAAGGCTTCCAGATGTTTCTGACTTATTTTCGTTTTCCCCAACAAAATGTCTCCGTGAACGATTTTGATTCATGAATGCCCTATTAAAATATTCCCATACAATGTATCAAAAAAAGGTAAAACAAGGTGGATATTTAAAAGAATATCTATGTATGTTTATGGAGGTGCTAGCTCATTATCTTATGGTTTTTGGATCAGGGAGAAAAACAAAAATGACATTTTCCCTTGTATTTCAATTTGTTCGACGCATGTTAATCGCTGCTTGACACAACATTAGAAATGGGTTAAAAATGACATTTTTTGTTTGTTTTTCTTGTCGTCCTTCTGTCTGGTCCGATAAATATGTATTAGAATTTTCGTTGTTCCTCATGAGCGTTAAATATTCGAAAATCTTTTCATCCAAATCACGGTATTTCTGGGATCAATTTTTTTAAAATATCTATGCAAAAAAATTGCCCTACTTTTACATTATTTGCAAATTATGATGTGTTTTCCACATTTTCATTCAACGATGTGGTTTCATAAAAACCCATTTTTAGACAACTCACTTCACAAGACAGGGGGCGAAGCCCTGAGTCACCCTGCTCATTAATACAGGTTCATATAGACTAGTAACTAATGGAGGTGAACCTTGTTAAACCATATCTTGATGGGTCAACAGGTGATATCTGAGCCAATCTTGTATTGCAAATAGAATAATTCTGGAGACCAGATCTTTTTGCAAGAAGTCATTCTTCATTGGAGCATTTTTCTTGTGACTGTTTCATTACAATTTCCCCGAATTCTCCTTTGGCGGCAGCAATAGTATCCTGGCGATCTCTTTCCCGAAGCATCCAACTTGTAAGATGAACATTCCTTCCTTTAGTTTTATTGCTGGAAACATCACAGATAATGGATTGCTTTGTATTTTGAGTATCCACGGTGTATCCGTTGGTGTTGTAACTTATTGTATCTTCATTACAAAGAACCTCCCCGCTGACACGAGTGGGTGATGGTGTTTCGTCCACAGATTCGATTTCTTCGTAAATATTAAAGTTTCCAGAAGTTCCATTCCAGCTATTGATATCCCTCATTAACTGTGGAGATACTTGAGCTCTAGTCAACATCGATGGAGATGATAATTTAGTAGGGTTATCATTTTTACTATTTATTGTATTTGTTTTGGCGTCAAATAGGGGGTTAAATTCATTGCATAAAGTAGACCTGGAAGTTGGAAGATTATTGTAAGATCTGGAAATTGACGAATTTGAAGGAGATGCTACTTTTTGAAAATTATTTTCTGCTGGCGGAATATTCCAATTATTTTTGGTTTTAGTATTGCTTGCAGAATTATATGTATTTGTAAAGTGAGACAAAAAATTCTGTTCCTCCTGCTGGTCTCCTAATTTTTGCTCTCCCGGTAAAGGAAGCAAAGAGAGCGGCGGGGGTTTGGGCATGCACTGGAGCCCTTAAAGTCTATATACTTCCAAGATAGGGGCTAGGGGGGTCAGTGTAGGAGGCAGGAAGCAGGTGGGAGCGAGGGCTAGGGGATTAGTGTAGGAGGTAGGAAGCAGGTGAGGGCGGTGAGGGCGGTGGGGGCGGAGGGGGCGGTGAGAGCGGCGGGGTTTGGGCATGCACTGGAGCCCTTAAAATCTATATACTTCCAAGGCAGGGGCTAGGGGGGTCAGTGGGCAAAGCAGGGAACGCGACGACACTATGGGTCGGGGCGGTGAGGGCGGTGGAGGCTACTTCCAAGGTAGGGGCAGTAGGGGTGCTGAGCCCTTAGGGCAAAGCAAGGAATGCGACGACACTATGGGTCTTCACTAACGCCGCCCCCGGCGGGGGTCGGCGGATATATTTAGATGTATAGCGAGAAGCCGACAGGTAGATAGGTAGAGTGTAGGGAGATAGGCACATTGATAGGTAGAAAATCCATGGTACACATGGGTCAGATTGACAGAGGCCTGGGCAGCTCGGAACGGCAGTGCCACAACGTACAGCTCAGAGACCTTGGGCCTGATTGAGCGTTGTTTTGTTCACCTTGCAGCGTAGGACTGCACGCAGCTGAGAAGCATGTTCGATGAAGTACTTCGGAATCTCTTGTCTGCCACAGGACCCAACTTGTGCGGAACTATGCCAATACCTTGCTCAACAAGAGCCATGATGTTGGTGCCTACATTCGCCACGGCTCCATCAGCAATCTCTTCGACAGCATTCCCGGTGAGGAAGTCACCTTGGGGGTTGCTGCTCTCAGCGAACAGAATGACCATTTCATGAGCAGCATCGGGACCAACCACCCCTTCAAGAAGATCTTGATGCTGACCTACGACTCGTCCACCGCAGAGACACTGACCATCCCGGCCCCCGGCGGCGACGTGACACTGAGCATCGAGGCGTCGGAGCAAGGCCCCATGATGCACCTCTGCGAGGTGGCAGCGAAAGTCAGCACACCGTGGTTTGCGGTCGCCACGAATTACCACATCATCAATGCCCCCGTCAGCCTGCTGATGCACATGGACCAGCCGGTGTTGCCGTACCTTCTGGCCAGCTCCTCCTACTGCATGGACCGTCCTGACTGCAACTTGGCCGTCTTCTGGTTGTCGTTCGGGACTAAATTTTTGGCGGGCGGATGCCCCCATCCCGCTGTGGGTTGCATTGCAGCGGTCAATTTTGTTGCCAGTGACCCCAGACCGGATACCTGCAACGAGTCTCCTGTGATACACAATGTCTTTCTCGAAGCCCCCGAATGGGGTCGGAACGTTTCACAGTCGTCGAGGACGTACTCGTGCAACTTTGCGACCTGCTGGCTTTCTACAGTCATCAGAATATGGAGTTTGAAAACTTCACAGGCGCTAATGGACTAGCGTCAAGGCCTTTATTCAAACAACAATAGAAATAAAGACACCACAAAACGAATACACACTTTCTAGGCGCAGCCATGCTGAGGTTAATGGTTCGAAACTTTTAGGAGGGCTGCAGAAGTCAGCCAAGGCAAGGCAGGTCTGGATCAGGCTGAAGAGCTTTTTGGTATCAAGCTGAACTACCACCACGACGTCACCGAGGACCGCCGTGTTTGTAGAGCCTAATAGTTCGGGGCATTTTTGGGTTCTATAACGTTCCAGAGCTTGCTGTTCTTCTCTGTCGTTGGCCCCTCCAGCACCCGGTTGATCGTGGCGGGCCCTCAGAGGTGGCTGTTACACGCCGAGTCGCGCACTTTGTCGGAGCTTCCAAAACCCCTTCATTCAGTAACCTCGTTGAAACTGTAATCCCACAGAAGGCCCCTGCGTGATTCAAGATAGGTTCCTGAGTTAATTGGTCTTGGAAGCTCTGGGTGCTTTGGGTCCGTACTTCTAGGACGAGATGCTCCATATCTGCAGGGGGGAGACTTTAGCCGATCCAATCACTCTGCCTAACGGACGGCTCGCTGCCCAGTCAGACATAAGGATTGATAGCTTGTTTGCATTCTGCTGGCTCTTCTCACGCGTCCCGAGCATGGAAGGGCTCCATCACCAGACCACGGCTCCCAACTCGTCTCGTCCCTGCTTTGCTCCAGCTCGCCCCGACAGCTGGCAGGTCCTGTTCAACACGACGGAAACCGAGTCCTTCTGCGCAGCCTGGACTGTGGCCACCCGCAACAAGTCGCTGGAAGACTGCCAGCTGGTCTCGGGTCCTTCGGCAGACGACTTCATGGCCTGGAAACTCAGCATCGACATGAGCATCACCGGCACGCCCAGGGAGAGGACGCGCTACGGTGGCTGGGTCGTGGTTGGACCGTAACCTCCGTGTTCAGTAAGATTTGAGCTGGAAGCCTTGAAGATAGGATAAGGTATGGTTGTTGCAGATGCGACTACCCGAAGTCAAACACGAAAGCTAGCTAGTGCAAGCTAGGCTTAAGTTTGGACTTGCTTTAGCGGTAGCCCAGACCATGTCTCAAAAGTCTTCGAACTATTGGATCCATCGCAGGATTCACAGGATTGAGGGGAAGAACGGGGGGTCGACATTGATTGGTTCAAAGCAACAGGAGCAAGCATCATCACAATCTTCACCATCACCATTGTCGTCAGCATTGTTACCGCTTTTGAATTTAGTAGGATTCGCCACCAGCATTATTTTCATCATCATCATCATCATCATCATCATCATCTGCTGTCCGTCATCATCCTCTATTATCCAGCATCCATCATCCATCTTCCATCATCATGATTGTCGTCATTCTTCATCATCACCATCATCATCATCACCGGTACCAGTAGCAGCTCAGCAGCAGCTAGCTTTCGTCGGGCCTTGGCTTGTCCCTCAACAGTGTGGCGGGCAGGTTGGAGGTCTTGGACCACCTTGTGGGAGCCGCTTCCAGTGGATACACGAAATTGCAGTGTATACGGCTTCGAGGAGTATGCCGACAACTTGGCCTATATCTCCAATTGCAGCCTCAATGTGGAGAACGCATCTGCCTGTAACGCAAATGGCGCTTGCAAGTGGGAGCCCATGTTCGAGACAGGAGTGTGTCTGCCGGATAGACCCGGCCTGAGCACAGCTGTGAACATCGCAGTACCTAGGCCGACAGAGGAACTTTTTTTTAACTTTCTCGGCTTCCCTTTTGCCTAGACGCTTGAGCTTCTTGTTCCTGGGTGGAGAATGTTCGAGTCCGGTCTTTGCTTTCAGGTGCCGACGACGACAACAACGGCGGTCACAACCAACGAAACCTCCGAGATCCCGCCAGGGCCGGAAGAAATGAGCGCGAGCGGCCTGGCCGTTGCTTCGCTGATGATCGTGACAGCGTCTGCAATTCAAGTGTTTGGATGAGTTTGGCCAATGTGCCAGAATGGCTCATTCGCCTGCAGCAGTTTCTGTGCAAAAACCTTTCTTGGGAAGGTTGAACCTGCGAGTGTCCAAGATAAATTCCTTCCCCGCCGTTACCCCTAAATTCGCATTTTGCGAAACAGTCTCACACTTTTCGAAACAGTTTTCCTGGTCAGGCTGGGTTGCTGTCAAGGCATTCAGTTTAAGCTACCATGATCGGAATCTATGGTAACACAGAATGGTTTCGGAATAGGGGTGCCTAAGTTTATCGACACCCTTTGCTCCTGCCTCTGCCTGACATTGGAAGGTGCACGTACATCATAGCACTACGACTCTACGCCGGTAAATTCCAAAGAAGCTATGCCGGACCACCTGTAAATGTTTGGCATTGCAAAACAGCGGCTCGCCTGTGGCATGGATCTGTAGATGTGCAGCCTCTATGGGCTACTCCAATTTCGACGGAGTAATGTATTCTATTGTTAAACGATCTTACAACACAAAACACTATGATGTAACAGAATATAATGAAGTATAGGAGGATGGGCGAGCAGCTCGCCGATGCTGTGTTTTGGAGGACCCTCAAGTGTGTGGAAGCGCAAAATGTTGAGCATGGAGTCCGGTGCTTGAAAGCTTTCGATCGCAGAGCTCGCCAGGGTGTGGCTGGGCAATGGATGGCTTAGACATGCATGTCTGTGCTGCAATCTCGAGGCTCGACTTGTGTGCAGTAGCCACCGTTGTCCATCGTGTGAAAAGCACGGGCATTGCCTGCTTCGTTGGATGAATCCCTTGCTTCAGTGTCGTGACTTGCGCACAGAGGATTTCCACCAGAATGTCGCACACAGACTCGCTGCTTTTGGATTTCTTAGGGCCTTGCATATGGTGTAGACCGTCCGACGGTTCAGTCGTGTTATTGAACACTTGTGATCTACCATAGACTCGTCCAGTTTTTGGGTGTCAGCAGTTCATGCCTTTGGTGCTCCCTACATGGCTGTCTCCATCCATCTCAGCAGGTCCTGCGATCATGTTGGTGAAAATCTCTTCCTCATGGCTTCGGACGTGGATTCACGATGTCAGTGTGCACATGAAGCGCTAAATACATGCCGCAGTTCACGGTAGTAAGACTGGCTCCGCCGCTGAGCGATGGCTGCTGTCAAGGCCGGGCGGTGCCCAAAGGTGCATCAGGCTCGCAGTGTCAGAGCGACCTGGCAGGGGCTGCGGGAGAAGAAGGTGCGCCCAGCACGTGCAACGCATCGCGTTGAAGATTCATGTGGCCCACACCCCGAGGCACTAAGCTCAAGCCGAGTTGCACCTCATGACTCATGACCCATCAGGGCTTGTGTAAGGCATACGTCCTGGTCGATTGCGGCAAGTCGAGGTTGTGCCACAGGGCACAGAAGCCTTGAAAGCCGCTGGCGAATCTGGGACAAGCAGTCTTGCAGCGACTGCTCGACCATAGACTGCGACTCCATCAGTGGGCTTGCTGGAACATCTGGATCAGGAAGATCTGCGTCGTGCACGAATGTCTCGGTTTCGCATGGTTTCGCGGCGGTTAACATTTTGAGGTCCTACGCCCAGGTGTCCAAGTGCCTGCGCCGTGCATTATGCGTGGTGGGTCGGAGAGATCCGAGTCTTTGGTGCACACATGCTGGGATGTTACAAATAGGGGACCCTGTGCTCCTCTTGGGCGGAGCGACGTCGATGTGTACAAACCCAGCCGACATGCAAAATGGCACACAGGTTCATGCTCTGAGACCAAGTCAAAGCCGTCCGTTGACCAAAAGTTTGTTTCTGCTTCTGAGAGGATCGGGTGGCGCTGCTTCAGCAGGTTCGGGCTGGGTGGGCCTAGACGGTTTGCTACGGCCGGGCTTCGTTCATGCATGTCTCCGACCATGATTGCAATGCTCGTTGCTAGATTCGATACCCCACAGAGCACCTCACGTGTTTGAAGAATCTGTGCCAATCGTCTGATGTTGTGCACAGATTGACATCTGCGACAAAGATGCCGAGGTGCCTAAGGGCCGCGAGATGCAAACCACGTACTCTTGAAGCTGTGATCTCAGAACTTCCTGATGTCAGGAAGCCGAGGCAAAGCAGGATCACAAGGGTCTCTTGGTCAGGTTCTTGGTGATCCAGCTTGTCGCTATCGGAATTTTGCGTTCGGAGCAAGAGCAATCCTGGACCGTAAATGAGATTGCCAATGCGAAGAGCTTACACTTTCGCCGCCAAGTCTATGGTGAGGTCGCGGCAGACATGTTTCGCCTGCGGTATATCCCGATTCTGTGAGTGACATCAGCTTCGTCGAGGCTTTACATTGCCAAGATATTTGGATGCTTTCGAATGGCTTCCCTGCTCAGGGTTCGCATGAAGTCGTCGGAGCCATGCAGCGAGTTTGTAAAGCAAGGAAAGTTACGGCTACATTACTTTTCTGGGAGCACGCAATTTCCGCCTCGCAGGACTACAAAGCAACTCAGCTTGCACTAGGCCCGGGGGCCCCAGAAAAGACAAGAAGAAGACGAATGACACGATTGACACGATTTGGTCTGAGCTATGTCCTTGCAGCGGAATAAGTTCAAAGCAGTAGAGCCCCCAGCTTCAGTTTCAGCTCTGGTGTTTTTTGCTTTGGCCGTGCGCGTGTGTCTGCGCGCTTTGGCCAGCCCAACAAAAGGTTCCCGCATGAGCTTAAAGATTTGGCTATGCTTCAAGTGAGGTCCAAGGGCGGTGTGGTTTTGTGCGAATTCGTTGGGGAAGTACCTCTTACAAATTCTTTCTATGCAGTACGGGAATTGCATGCCACGCCTCCTACCTTGGCTTAAGATCCTGTCCTTGACCACCGAATGCGTCACTTCTGTTTTAGGTTGTGTGACAACCTCACGCATGATACTTAGCTGGAGTTTGTGCAGGGTTTCGCTTGGGAAGTTTGGGCTTTCGAGCTTTGTTCCAAACTTTCTCACTAGTTGTTCTAGAGTAATACGAAGCCTTGACACCCACTACTCGCCTCAGGAATGGGTAATCGAAATCGCCTATCCTTTCAAGGAGCGGTGTGGTCAGTGTGAGAGCATCCAGACCATAGGTTGATACGGGGACGAAGGTGCTTTGACATGAAGGATCTGTAATTTCGTTCTTTGGCCTAGTGAGCTGTTCCAAACAGAGTCTGAGTTGGGCTAAGCCACACCGTTGTTTGATGGCTGCCTCGAATGGTTTCTTCCATGTGATAATGGATCCTAGATGCTTGGAATTGCTTTTCTGGGTACAGAGGGCCCTGAAAAAAGCTGCTCTGAGGCTGAAAGGCTGTTGACGCGTGCAGAGGAGGCCCGAGCGGCCCGAGTCCGTCCTGCCAGGCAGCCGACGAAGTCGGTTTGTCTACCTGGAACAACTTCGTACAGGCCCAGAGCCTTGCCCACGCGGAGAGAAACCCGGATGCGCTGTCGCAGCGGGTTCAGCCAGGCGCAACAAGAAGCTGCGCTCAGAGGGAGCCTTAGTTGGAGACTGGAGACTCCAGAAGCTCAAAACTACGACGTCAAAGACGCAGTCGCAGACAGAGACAGACAGAGACAGACAGCTGTCCTGTTTCGAGGCCGTCGCGTACCTGAGAAGCCCGAGCGGCTTGCAGGAGCGCTCTTGCAGACCCCTCACTGCGTCGAAGCCTCAGCGCTGAGGCTTCACACCTTCCATACGAGAAGACAACGCTGGCCAGGGACGGAGTCTGCAGCGACTCCCTCTCGCATCACTGAGGCAGACCCGCTTGAACTTGTGTGCCACGCTTTCGCAGCTTGCTCGCCATGGTCTTTGCCTTCAGCCACCACCGCGACCCCGCAGTTGAGAAAGTTTGCATTTTTTGGTGCAGCTGCTAGACAGGTGAGGCCTTGGATCATGCCCAGAAAGCCTTGGTCAAGATTTACGAGGTCGGACACCGGTGCTCCTCGTCTGTGCATGCACAGTTTTCGTCCGCTCAAGAGAAGGTCTTTGTGCCACGGGTCTGCGACGGCGCAGCGTCTTGAAAAGGCATGTGTCACTCGTTTCCAGTGTCAGTTGTGACAGACATGCGCCTTTTGCCCGCTCCCCTGTCCTCTCATCCTGCTCTGCTGTACCACCTGAATCCCGATGCAAAACTCAACGAAAGGTCGCCTGCTCAATTGGCGTGTCCCGATGAGGACCGGAAACAGGTTCTTAACGCTGGGTCTGCGGCCTCTGCTGATGATGTCTCGATGCCTTACACACTCATGAGACTGCGGTCCCCAAAACCATGCCATGTTTGCTCGGTCAGGGCGACTTGGATGAAGCCTTGGCACTTTTATGTGTCGCGCAGTAGCCTTAGTGTAAGAGTGCAGGACATGGTGTTGCTACACGTTGGTTCAGTTGAGCGCCATTGCGGAATGGATATGCCAAGGTATCACAACAAAGGTGTGGAGTATGAGCATATGCTTCAAATGGAAATGGCGTTGGAGGCCGCCATGGTGCCACATACTGCATCCCATGTGACCACTTCCCTTCACCTTCTGGCTCGTGTGAGCCATCGGCTTGCCGTCAGGACCAGGGACCATGCTTCACCATTGTATTTGTTCCGCAAAGGCCTATGCTTCGGGTTGCCAATGATTGGCGGCGAGGCCAGCATCTGAGATTTGGGAGGCCGACCGACCCTGCACATCTCAGCCTAAACACGTAGTGTCAGCATGAACTCTTTGTTGCAGGGCTTTGTACCGGAAGACGGAAATAATTTTCTCCGAATTTAGCAGCTGTACTCTCAATTCTGAAAGGTAAGTTCCAAGTGTTGCACGTCGAAGTTGCTAAG
>CAJNDV010032967.1:6106-19782 GCA_905221635.1 Symbiodinium sp. CCMP2456
TTTACCGTTTAGGGTTTAGGGTTTAAGTCACCAACCTAGGGGTCTATAGTCAATAACAGGGTTTCCTTCTTCTGGCAATTTATCTTACCTATAGTCTCCATTGTATTTAACTCTCCATCCCTACACATAAAACTGGTTGAACCCCCGAAAACGGAACTACAATGGAGACTAAAGGTAAGTTAAGCTTCGTTCACAAGACTGCTGGGGCGCTTGTCCGCGGAATCTGCGACGCTTGTGTGTGTGTGTGTGTGTGTTTGTGTGTGTTTGTGTATGGGGGGCCAGGATTTGAGGATTTTTCGGGTGTAGGGTTTAGAGCTTTTGCTGTTCTTCTTCTTTTCAGCATAAGAAATTGAAATCGCTCTCATTTAGAGTTTGGTGGTGAGTGCGACTCAATGGCACGCTAGTTTTGCAGAAGTTGGATAGGCCCAGGTGGCCAACAGCGCGTCGTCTTTAATCAGTTCCCCTAGTAGTTTCCCGAACCCGCTTCTCCGAAAGCTCTACACCTCAAATCCTTCTACTCTGACTATATTCGCAGCCCCAAACCCTGTAGACCTAAATATAAGCCACAAAAAGGAACTACTATGGGGCCTATGGGTAAACCCTAAAGCCAAGCCAGGTCACGTTCCTCACGTCCGGCTCTGTCAGTGGCCCTTGGCGCGAAGTACAGGCTGCGGGGGTTTGCAGAGGGTTGGCTGATGGGTTGCTGTACAGGGGCTTATTAATTATTAGAGTAGCGTGTTGGGGTGTATTATCCTGTAGGTATAAGAGGAACCCTGAGTAATAGCATGGGCAACCTTCAGGCTTGCATACTAGACAAGTGTGCCGTTCAGGCATGAACAGATGCTCTATTGCAATGGCCTGGGGGTTTCGAAGCACAACCTCCTGCATACACACCGTGAGGTGATCTTGTAAACCATGCCTCTTACTGCTTGCGGTTGTTGGACCCCCTAATCCCTAAACCCTAAACCCTAATCCCTAAACCCTAAACCCTGAACCCTAAAAAACAACTAAATCCAAAGGCTATCGGAAGGCTTTTAGGTCCAGGTAGAGTTGACTTCAACATGGGCTTTTGCGGCTCTTGGTGCCGGGTTGCAGATCCGATCCCTGTGAGAAAGAAAAGGTATAGGGTGTAGGGTTGAGGGTTTAGGGTTATAAGGGGTTTAGGGCTTTGGGCTTAGATCCTGGAGCCTATATTGCCGAGTAAACCTGATAAACCTAGAACCATTTTATTTAGGTGCCTGAACTCTATTTCAGCCTACGTGGCCCACATACATCAGCGGGATCTTCGGTGCCGAGCCAGGGATAGCCTTCCTGAATACTCAACTGTTCTGCCTAGAGTTTTGAGTGGTCAGTCGTATAATCTTATAATGCTATACACACATGCACCGAAAGCGCTTTCGTACGTATCAACCATGGCAGTTGTTTCTGATGCTTGCACTGTTGGATTTAGCGTTCAGGGTGTCGGGCAGCCCTGCTGAGTTGTGTGGGTTTTGATTCAAGGTTCCAGGTTCAGAGCTTTAAAGGTTTAGGTTTTAGGGTTTAGGGTTTAGTGTTTGGGGTTTAGGGTCGATCCAAAGTGAAGGCTTTCGATGACATCCCGGCTGAGGGAGAGGGAAACGCTTCCGGGCAGCAAAACTGCTACTGTCTAAAGTATAATCAGAGCCAGCTGCTTGTAAACCCCAAATCCTGAACCCTAAAAGCCCTAAGCCCTAAACCCTAAAACACCCAAAACTCCGGATCTGTACCTGACCTTAAAAGTCCATGGAGCCTAAAAAAACACCTCCCTTTTTTGTGGGGTTTCTTACTGTGAGTCAAATAAAGTTCAGGGCCCTAAACCGCCGTAGCATGCGCCTTCCCACAAATCTTCTCCGAGACATGTTTGTTCAAGGCCTAGGGTCTGGCCAAAACCGTCCATGCAAGCTGAAACCCCACAAATCCCTGCAAGCCTTCTGCAAAGAGAATCCCAGTGTACGTACTCTGCTCTGATGGAAAAGATGCCGAATGCGGCTTCCGAGCCTGTTTAGGGTTTGGGTTTAGGGTTTAGGGTTAGGGCTTGGGGTTTCTAGGGCTTAGGGTTGCGCGAACCTGGCATGCGAAACGGGTTAGACTTTGGCTGCCCAGGTCAGGAGTCCGTCCTACGCTCCAAACGCAGACAAAATCCTAAACCCTAAACCCTGAACCCTAAACCCTAAACCGTTATTCTCCAGGCCCTACAAAACAAGCAGTTCAAACTCCGAAGCCTCATTTTGGATTTCCACAGTTACGTTTCAAAGCCTCAACACTAAAAGCCAGAAAAACCTATACCCAACAGAGTTTTGTATGGCCTTCCGTCCGGAGACTTGCTTGAAGCCGCGTCTATATCAGTGTTTTTGGTGTGCGGATAGTTGTGAGGGTGCTTTGAACTCCCAAAACTTAAGACTGCCAAAACCAATTTTTGTGGGGGTCTCTGTTCATTCTGTATTTGGGTTTGTAAGAATAAGAACCAACCCAAATACGTAGGTTTGGTGGTTTAAGGTAGGTTTTGGTGAGTGCCGAGGCTGGGATCAGCCAGAACTACTGCTGCGAGATTCCCAACACCAACTTGATCTTCGAGAATCCCGTGGCGACTTGCTTGTGTTTATAGTCTCCGGTGCAGTTCCTGTATTTGGTTTAACACAGCGCCGATAAGGTAACCAAAAAAAGGAACTGCAATGCATGCTATAGGTAGGGTTTAAGGAATTTAGAGTTTAGGGATTAGGCTTAGTAGAACAGTGGAAGTACTACTATATAACTCAAGGAGCAACTGCAACGGGAGAAGGATTGGGGATCTTCAGGAACAAGGGTAAGTTCAAAGGACCTAAACCCTAAACCCTAAACCCTAAACCCTAAACCCTAAACCCTAAACCATGCATGAAACTACCCCTTTCAGGCTTCTGGCAGGCAAGTGTTCTTTGAGCTTGAGTCTGAGTTCGAATCCAAAGCCAAAGCCATCCCCAAATCCTACCTATAGTCTCCATTGTAGTTCTTTTTTGGGTATACCTCAAAAAAAAACCCTTCATATAAAATTGGTTAAACCAAGAAAAGGGAACTACAATGGAGAGTAACCCTAAACCTTAAACCCTAAACCCTAAACCCTGTTTGATCTCACTTCAGGTCGGTCGTTATGTGCAGCTTCGCGTGGACGAAAACCATGGCGGTGACGGCACTGGGATCTTCCGCGCCTTTTTCAGCGGTTACAAGGCTGGAAGGTTGTTTAGGCTTCAGGGTCCAGTGGCTATGGGGTTGAGGGCGCTGGATTTAGAGGGCTTAGGCCGTACAGCCGTGCATAGAATGGTTTGGGACCATTCATCGCTTTGCGCGTATAGGCAGGGTTTGGGGCACGTAGGGTCTTTTTGGCTCGTTGTTGACAGGGTTTAGGGTTTAGGACTTGCGCATTTTAGGGCATGCAGGGGGTTCGTTATGGTCGTGACTGGACAGATCGGGGGACTATGCAGGCCGTAAGTAGGCATACCATAACGGTCAGAAAATGGTACTTTGTGCCCTGATCCTCATAGCGGGACTTTTTCCGTGGGTTTTTGAAAGGCTTACGACACCTTTCAGCTTCCATTTTGAGATACAGAGATATTTGTGCCATCATAGGGGGTCTTTCTCCCCCAAGTCCTAAATTCAAACACTACTCCACACGTAAAGTAGTTCTTGTGTTCGTGTGTTGTTGTTCTCTGCGGCTTTCTGGGCCTTCAGTCGGGGCAGCACATTGGAGATTAGTGTGTGGTGTGCCCAAGCAGAGTGGATAACTATTTAAGTAAAGGCGCGTTCTTGGAACCCCTTGAAGAGCTGAGTAGGGTTTAGTGTTTAGTCTTGAGAGTAGTTGCGAGTCTTGCAGCAAGAGGACGTCATTCGTTTAGCCAGGACAACGGCCCGCATTGAGGCAGCCGCAAATAAAGCACCTTCCCTCCAGAGGCATGAGCTAAAGGAACCCCCACAGGGTCCTAGGTACTGTTATGCGGGTTACTTTCGCAAATCATAATAAGGATTCCTGATATAGAAACCCTACATTCTACCACGACATAGGTACTTTGGAACCTTTGGGACCCTGTACTAAACTTTTAAAAGGAACCCTAAGAAGTCCTTCAAGGAAACCCTATAAGCCCTAAGGGCTTAGGAATCCCTGCATACGGGGACCTTGGAGGAGTCCACATCGAACATCTCTAGGGTTTCCCTGAACCATATGGGTAGTATAGCTGCCTTAATAATTAGAATAGGGAGCCTCCAACATAGGATTTGTAATTATGTAGGCCCCAATTTAGAATATTACCGGCCATACAGAACCTTGCAGAAGCTACGTGTGTTGTTTAATTGGGGTCCTTCCCGGGCTGCTATTATGGCCATGTTTGAAACAGATGCGTGTTGTAGGGTTCTGGTGCCCCGAGGCTCCAGATATACTACTGTACCATTTTGGAATTAGCTCCCAACAAACCATCATTATTATGGTCTTAAGGACCCAGTTCCATAATGGTAGTATCTATCTATCCATCTATCAATCTATTGTATTTATTTATCTATCTATCTATCTATCTATACCTATATCTATCTATCTATATATATATATATATATAGAGAGAGAGAGAGAGAGCCTCCGGTGAGTATGCCTGACAGGGCTGCGAGGATGTGAAGGAGCGCAGCAAATCTTGCAAAGGCCCGGTGTCTATGGGTTCAGCGCAGCTGATCCCAAAATCAATCCCTAAACTTATCTAAACCCTAGTTTAGGGATTAGGGTTTGGGTTTAGGGTCTAGGGTTTAGGGTTTAGGAACCCTAAACCCTAAACCTTCAAGCCCTAAACTCGATGAGACAAAAACCCCGAAACCGGCCCAATCAGCAAAGCCCAAAACCATCCCTTCGCCCTCAACCCTGAAATCCTCAAGTCAACACGCAAATCCAGGGTTTACAGTACTGCAGGGTTTTAGGGCTTATAGGGCCTAGGGTCCCTGATTCAGAAATCACGCAGCAGGCAGTTGGAGGTTCGTATCTCACGGTATCTCAGGCTTCGGAGCGGCCCCATGCAGTACAAGGTTCTCAAGCCAGATGGTCTGGCCTTACCTATAGTCTCCATTGTAGTTCCTTTTTGGGGTTACCTTTTAGGATCCTAGACATGAAATTGGTTAAACCAAAAACTGGAACTACAATGGAGACTATAGGTAGGCCCCTTAAAGCCTAAACTCCGAACATCAATGCCTTAACCCGTAAATGCTACACTCGAACCCTCAACGCGAAAGCCGGGTCCACAGAACCCTTGTAGCCAGTTCGCGGCCCCCGGCAGAGTCCCTGCTGCCCTAGTCCTACCATGTCCTACCCACACCTTAAACTTTAAACCCTAAACTGTTTCCGAAACTGAGAGGTGCCTTGGGGTCGAGGGTTTAGGATCCCGCCGTTTGGGTTCTATGTTTGGGCACCTCTTTGATGACCCTGCCATTCAGGTTCTGTATTTTGGGAACCTCTTTTGTGGAGACAGCACGGACACGTGAGGACGTAGGATGCCTGACTCAGGAGGAGAGCTAGTGCAGCCTTCTCAGGAAGTTTATCTGAATTCCGGTGCTTTCCAGCCAGCAAATGCATAAAACCGTCACCAACGCAAGATCAGTTAACTTCTGAAACCGGAAGCACATAATTCACCCAGCCCCAAACTCGAAGCCCCGCATGATGAGACGAGACACAGTTACAGGCGCAGTGCACGTGAAGGGCTCGCCTGGCATCAAGGACGCATGGGTTCAGTCTTCCCATAGGCCCCCATCGTAGTTCCTTTTTGGGATTACCTTATAGGATTCTAAGTATGAACCCCCAAAAGGAACTACTATGGGGCCCATGGGTTGATGTGTTAAGCAGGTGAGCCCGGTTTGTGTGAGGGTTTCGAAGGTTTTCGAAGGGTTGGCCAAGCAAGAGCCATGCCATACTTTGCGTTGGGCTGGCATTCCGGAAGCCTTGCCCATCTTGCTCCTGGTCGTCCACCCTGTGATCTTCAGGCTGAACCACTATGCACGATCATGCAGAAGGGACTGTGCCTTCTAGTGTTTTGGCCTTCTGAACCTTATATTCGTAGAAACGGAACACTATCGACCCGAAATCTTTGATACAGGGTGTCTTCTTGTTGATGCTCAGAGGACGGTAGTCTAGGGCTGTAGAACTGTAGAATCTAGGGTCCGTCGATTTTTTGTCGCTGGTATCACAGAACAAGGCGGCACTTTGGGATAGTGTTTCATTTCCCTTGTGACGTGGTTTTATAGGCATACCTACCCATATTGTTTCAGGGGAAGAGCAACCCAGAGAAAGCGATTTCAGCATCTCGCATGCCAGCGTCCATGTTGGATCTACAGCGCCCTATATAAACCCTAAACCCTAAACCCTAAACCCTAAACCCTAAACCCTAAACCCTAAACCCTAAACCCTAAACCCTAAACCCTAAACCCTAAACCCTAAAGCCTCAGCCACAAGCTGCAAAGAAGTCATGGGGCCCTGAGCCCCTGCCCCCCTCACGAAAATTAGTCCTTTCAAGGAACAAACCAAAGCGCATAAGCACACAATCAATAACATCTTGGTTAGACAGTTCATGCAGGGGCCTTAATACTTCAAATAGGGTTTGGGGGGTTCCTTATTATAATTATAGTATAGTACACCCCAAAACCCTATTCTAATTAGTAAGGCCCCTACATTAAACACATTCCACTTCGCCAGGACGTCTACACTTGCTGGGCCGCGGTGCGGGAGCAGTGCGATGGAGACCCGCCGCGCAAAGTCTTTAGGGTTTGGGCGATTCAGTTTGTCACGGTTTAGGGTTTAGGGTTTAGGGGTGCAGGGTTTAGGGTTTGGGGGTTTAGGGTTTAGGGTTTGGGGGTTTAGGGTGTAGGGCTTTTGGGCGTATACTTGGACTGTTGGGGTCTCGGGTGTTTTGAGGTTTAGGAGCCTTCGCTCTTGCAGCTTCGGGGTGCATGCGGAGTGTGCAAGGTTTGAAGGCCGAGACGCAGACACTTGGCAGTTCAAGGTTAGGGCTAGCCTTTGTGAGTATTGCAGAGTACAAAACCCTGTACCCAAAACTCCTCCCTCAACTTATTCGCTAAACCCCGAACCCTAAACCCTGAACCCTCAACCCTGAACCCTCAACCCTACACCCTCAACCCTAAACCCTCAACCCTCAACCCTAAACACCCAAACTCCGTGGTCGAGGTGATTCGAGGTTCGACTTCGACGCCACAAAGGGCGCGTGCCGATGCACGCACACGAACTGCAAAGAGACGGTGCAGGAGAGAAGGGCTTTCAGATTTGGGGTTTCAGGATGGCTTTGGTTCAGGAGTTGCTCTAAAACTAATACTTACAGACTATAGACTCTACGGCCCTAAACCCCTCAAGTGTGTTTCAGGGTTTGGGGTTTGCGAGCTGGGGCACTTAACAGCAAGGTTAGAGTTGAGCCCAGGGTTCCGGGTTGAGCAGTCGATTGCTTAGGTTTGAGAGTTTAGAGTTGAGAGTTTAGGGTTCAGGTTGAGTGTTTAGCAGTTCGAGCTAAGATATCCAGGTTTTCGGCTTTAGTGGGTGTCTTGCATACTGCACACCCCTCACTCATCAAGCAACCGTGCCTAAGCTGCAGATGAACCCATATATTGTAGTTCAGGGTGCTCAAGGTTGTTCGAGAGTTTCGGGCTTAGGGCACTGTAAGTCAGGGATGGGTTCCAAAAATACATAGAACATCCTGGATCATAGAGGGGTCCAAGCGAGAGCGTCATAAGGGTTACACGACTCTTTCCACTTGCTTGGAATCCTCCTCCAACGCGGGCGGCGATCAGCACAGACCGCCAACTACAACAGACTGGAAGTGCCATGCCAGGCAGGCTTGCCTCCAAATCCTAGTCCTGAACCCTTAAATCTTCCCCAGTCCGTATGTAAGCCTTAATTAAGCTCTATGACGACGCTGTAGCCGAGTGATATTCAAGAGACGGCATTGGGCGCATGTGTGGACTCCCTGCTGTAACCATGGGGTATAGTGTGGTTCTCGGTCGGAAGACTATGGTCTTGACTTGAAATAGTTTACATACTTGTAGCCCAACCACAACGAGCAACCATGATCAACCCTCAAGAGGTGTTTTTTTGGCCACAGGCAGCGATATAGGGCTTACAACTTCAAGTCCTAATCATAAGCTGACATGGTGTCGGAGGTTTCTAGCTTGGTGGGGGTGTCAGAAAATCAGGGAGCATTGATGCCGAGCCTGATTATACAGGCTTCTTTGCCCTTACACAGGAAGTTGTTATCTTAGGAAACCTCCGTGTGAGGGGATTGCGGGCTTCGTGGTCAGAGCTTCGTCTCTGGACCTGTCTGAAGCTTTGGTGTTCCTTAAATTGCCTTAAACCTCCGGATGCCCCATTCTTATCCCATGGATCCTACTAGATTCTGTATGGTCTCTGTTCGGGTCCCCTCTTTCCTGAAGCTCACGCATTCCCGCATCCGGCCTTTCAGCCTTTCGCGTTTTGACGCGTGAGCAAGCGTCGGACCTTACTTAACGTTTCAACATCCCTACCACTAGGAGCCACCCGCGCCACACAGGGCTCCTTCTGTCATTTTTCAACCCCAAACTACTCTTGAAACCTAAGCCTGAAGGCCCTAAAGCTTCGACCATAAGCCTACGCACATACGCAAGCCCCTCGCGTCGGCATTGTTTCAAACCTCGCAGGACAGCACCTCCAGTGTCTATGAAATTTGCGAGGCTTCCCGGCTTTAGGGCTTTCAGGGATTTTGACGGTTGGGGGGTTTTGCGCTAAACTACTAGTAGGGTTTGGGGCTTGAGGGCTCTGAGGATTTGCGGGGAAGTGCTAGGACTTCTGCTAGGGCACTTGAGATTTGGGGTTAGGGTTGAGGGAACAATCTCATCTCCATTATCGTCCCTATATAAGTATAGAGATAAATAACACGATAATATCCCTCACAAGCCCATTCTAACTGTTGAGGCTTGAATATCACCAAGTTGACAGCTACTTTTTGGCTTTATAACGAGGTGTCCTGCATGGTACATACTACACATTACCTGCAGGGTTTGCAGAATCAACCGTCGCGATTAGGACCATTCAAAGGTGCGAGTGCAGGATTTGGGGCACAGCTGCAGGCATGTAAGGCTCGCAGGCTCGTCGTTTCGATTGCAGATTATGAAGAAGCGGGAGTAGCGCAGACTGTTGATCATGGCAAGGCCCTGATGGATAAGCCACTCTCGCTTGACAAAGGTTCTATGATTCTATGAGGGACCCTAATAGTAAGGCTTAGGAGGGAACAGGTTTATTGACCAGGCACCTTGATTTTTGTGAAGTTCTTGTGGCGCAGCTTTTCGATGCATTGAGGACAGAATGACTCGTTTGTAACATTGGCGCTTGTTCCAGCGCAAACCGTGTTACGCAGAGAACCCGGTATCCGTTGATTGCGAATTTGTCCTCAACAAGCATTCAAACTATCCCGTGAAACTCTACCTATAGTCTCCATTGTAGTTCTTTTTTTGGTTTTACCAATTCTATATTCAGGATCCTATAAGGTAACCCTCAAAAAGGAACTACAATGGAGACTATAGGTAAACCCCTAAACCCTGAACCCCGAAGTCCCTATAGCCAAAACCCTAAACCCATCTGAGCCTTCCCAACTGGGATTTCCTGAGCGACTGCTGCAGACAGGAAACTTGGCGCTCGAAAACCATCAAAAATACTTAAGCCCTCTTCACATCTCCCCAAGCCTCATAATACTAGAAGCGAAGCGGAAGCCCTCGGCCTTCAACAACAATCCTTAAACCCGTCGATAACTTCAAGAAGCCCTTATAATGCCATAGAACCCTAGGCCATCCTAAACCCCAGAAGCAGACCCTAAAACAACCCTATAAATCATAAACTGCTGCTGGGAGGCTTGCCCGTCCATCTACGCGCGGGACAGGGCCTGCCGGGAGAAGGCTCGACAGAGCATAGGGCAGACGGTTTGTTTGGAACTTTAAGGGCTGATGCAAGCCACTATAAGGATTACTAGAAGGGTTCGGATTGTTTTGGGTGGTGTCGGGTTTTTAGAGTTTGGGGGTGTTCAATCTAATGGTGCTTTGGTGTAGGATTTGTTTATTAGGATGTTGTAGGACTTGTTCTAACGTCTTCACGGTTGGTCAGGGCTTTTTACGCAAGGTCTGTTGTGACGGCTGTTTAGGGATTCGGGTAGCTTGCGGATTCGGGTATAGCCGCTAGCCCTGAGGGTGCACAACTCAGTGTGTTCGCATTCTGTGCCCTCCTTATAATACCAGGTACCAACAACCATGCGTATGGGCAGCTGTAAGAATCATGGTCTGTTTGGGGAACAGGAACCCTAAGACAGCATTTTTCTCAATGCGGCACCCCAAACCCGAAACCCTAAACCCTAAAACCCCCATAGTGTACGAACCTTATTTGGACAACCACGGATGATCGGGCATCCGGAAGCGACACAAAGCAAGTTCGAAAGACGAAGCGTTTCGGTCAAAACGTTTCGGTCAAACTTTATTGGCACCCTAAACCCTAAACCCTAAACCCTGCAGGCACACGTCTCCGGCTCACCAGGCATCCGGGACTCCCAGGCCTGAATTCGGTTGCTTGGGGGGGGGGGGGTTAGGGTTTGGGTTCAGGGTTTACCCTAACCCCCCGGGTAGCTACTATATAATGGTACTAGAGCCGCTAGGGCCCTATATAGTAGTTACCTGGGGGTTTAGGGTTTAGGCATTAGGGTTTGGGGTGGTTGCTGCACGTCTGGGCTTAGGGTTTATAGTTGTGGGCTTTTGGTGTGTAAGCCTGACCTTTGCGCCCTGAAGCCAATGCCGCAGGGTTTGGGGTTTGTAGTTTGAGGCTTGTCTAGGGTATCTTATTCTGGCCGCTGTTGTGTGTTAACTTGTTTCTCGGCTTTTTTGTTATCCATGGCCTGATGATGAACAAAAGAATCATCAACCCTTAGCGGTCCTTAAAGCCTTCATGTCCTTACCCATAGGCCCCATAAGGAACTGCCATGGGGCCCATGGGTAGATTTGCTGTCCGAAACCCTAACTGAGGGTCCGGCTTGGGGTTGAGGGGCGGTCCTAGACCCCCCAACTACCCTCAAATCGACCCTAAATGCCCTAAATACCCACTGTTAAGGTCCATAAGGGCTCTATTAAAGGGGACTTGGAGGGTCCTGGTAATGTACCAGACCTATTCTAACTATTGAAGGCCCCTATATCAGTTTGTATGTCGGGCTCCTGGTTCAGGAGCTCGAACCGCAGGGGTACACATTCCTACAAAACGCTGGGGCCTATGGGGCTAAGGGGACAAATTGCTACATAGCCCATAGGCCATAGGTACTATCCCAAGACCTTGTCATTAGGTGACCACCTTTCCGGGGTTGAGGATGTGAGGCTTTCCGAGAGTTGGGGCTGCACTGCTCAGGGCTATTTTAGAGTAGATCTAAGGTTTAAGTCTTGAGGGCCTCTGAGGCTTCAGTATACACTATGTGATGGATCGTTGTATTTGCTGAAATCATACAACGTGCCTGTGAAAAGCTAGGCTGGTATGCATAGTGTACTACGCAAGGATTCCATAGTAGCTCCTTTTTTGGGGTTCATATTTTAGAATCCTATAGGGTAATCCCCAAAAGGAACTACTATGGGGCCTATGGGTAGACTATAGTAGACTATTATGCTAGACTCTACTCTAGAAACCGATTTCATTTGTGCAGGCCCAATATTATCTATAATTCTTAGGGTCCCACATGTGGTGAAACTCCAACTTCCCATGCGCTGAGAAATAGGCTTCCGGGTTTGGGGTTTAGGGGTTTAGGGTTGGGTTTAGTTTAGGGTTTAGGGGTTTAGGGTTCAGGGGCTTAAGGTTTCGGGCCGTGCACCCTTGAGCCCCAAAACCCCCCTTGCCTTTCATCCCTCCCAAGCCTTGAACCCGGTGAGTCCCAAGCCCGAATCCTACAGCTTCGATCCCAACCCCCCAAAACCCTACCTATAGTCTCCATTGTAGTTCCTTTTTTTGGTTTAACCAAGTAGATATTAAAGGATTTTATAAGGTATCCCCAAAAGAACTACAATGGAGACTATAGGTACATCGCAAACCCTAATCCTAAACCTAAGCAAAACAAAAACTCAAAAGGCTTGTCTTGACAAAGTGCGCAAGGAATGCCCGGCCACTTGGCCTGCAAGGGTTACAAGTTTTAAGAGAGGATTCCAAGAGGGTGTATATATAATACGATTTATGAGATTAGGTCCCTTAAGACAATTTCCACAGTATTAACGTACATGGGCCCTCTGAGGGATTTCACGGGGTTAGGACTTTAGGGCTCGGGTGGTGGACGCTTCTAGGTCCTACGGTTTAGGCCTTAGGCTTTAGCCTAACCGACCAGGTTCCTACTATAAAGGGCCCTAGGGGCTCTAGTACCCTATATAGGGTGTAAGAGTCGAGGCTTTCGCATGTTAGGCGGGGTGTAGGGCTTCTAGGGGTGCAGATATTTATACCGTTGCCCTGAATGCTACTTGCGCATGGCACAGGAGCTTCCTGTCCAGGTTTATGATGGCATAGCTTCCGGCAGGAAGACCAAGCAATCACAAACAGCCTGCACATCTCACAAGGGAATCGAGATGCAAGCCACCCTAAACCCGAAGCCCTAAACCACTGCATAGGCTCATGCAGACGCGCTGAGATCTGCATGCCCAGACCCAGACCGTACGAGCTAGCTTTGCCACAGGTCCTAAGCTCCAATCTCTAAGCACCAAATGAACCTAAGGGGTTTAGGGTTGAGGGTTTAGGGACCTAGAATCTTAGAACCCGATACCCTCTGTAGACCTGATAACACTAAGCAATGCTACTGAACCCAGCGTTTGGTAAGTTCCTGCTGGAAAGGAGAGCCGCTTCTTTTCCTTTCGCGCTAGTGACGACTCCTGCATTTGTGGTGGCGAAGAGGAGCTCGTCATTTAAAGGTGTGGGGACTGGACTTGAGGCACCATTTTAAAGGCATAACATTGAGATCTGCATGATTCCCCATACCATTGATTGGGGTACTTAGCAGGTTTCTACGGTAATAATATTCACCAAAACACGAATTGAACGTATTAAGTCTACTGTGATATGCACCAAAACCCTATCCTACTCATTAAGGCCACTACCTTCGACCCGTTAGTGTGTCGGGTTCTGGTTTTGAGGTTTCGATCGGAGCAGCTCAGAGCTAGGTTGGGATCACGGGACCTCTCTATATGCGTGACCTTCCGTACGAGTACAATACATACACACACATCGAGCCATTCATCCATCCATTCATCCATCCATCCATCCATCCATCCATCCATCCATCCATCCATCCATCCATCCATCCATCCATCCATCCATCCATCCGTCCAGAAGTCCATGCATGCAAGCATAGCTGCATACATGCATGCGTTCATTCACGTACCTAAGTACGTATGTACATGCGTACATATACATACGTACATACAGCCAGACGTACATAGATGCTTAAAGGCGTACACACAATAGAGATAGAGATAGAGATAGATTTCACGGACCTGCACATACATGCACCCATACATACATACATACATACATACATACATACATACATACATACATACACACAAACATGTAACATTTTATGCAGATATGTCACTTCTTCGCCAATGCATGGGGAGCGAGCTAAGCCGCC
>CAJNDV010032967.1:19882-35320 GCA_905221635.1 Symbiodinium sp. CCMP2456
TATATGTATATGTGTCTGCACATACATTTGTGTGTACATATACAAAGAGAGAGAGAGAGAGAGAGAGAGAGAGAGAGAGAGAGAGATGGAGAGAGAGAGAGAGAGAGAGTCAGTCAGTCAGATAGAGAGAGCGAGAGCGAGAGCGAGAGCGAGAGCGAGAGCGAGAGCGAGAGCGAGAGAGAGAGAGAGACAGCGAGAGCGAGAGCGAGAGCGAGAGCGAGAGCGAGAGCGAGAGGGAGGGGGGAAGGAAGGAGGGAGGGGGTTCCGGCATTTGGGGCCTCGGCGTTTACGATTTGGGCCTCAAGTCCTGAAAGTTTATATGATGTAAAGAGTCTCGTAAAGCTTCAACCGAAAAGCTTTAATCATATTCAAGCCCTAAAGCCCCAAACCCTGAAAGCCTCAACCTAACACCCGGCAACCTGAAAGCCAAAAGTGATAGCCAGAGATTAAGAACCAAGCCCCTTAACCTAACACAGACGTCGGAATAATTCCTGAGTACTCCTTCGACTCGGGTCCTTAATACGACCATGCAATACAGCTTAAAACCCTATTCCAAGGATTCAGAAGCCTTATGCTGAAGCGCATAATCCCCCTTAGTTGTAGCAGCCCCTTGTAGAGCCCTTTAAAGGAACCCTTTTGTGACTATTCAGGCCTTTTATACTAAAGCGATGCTATGGAAGGAGCCCACTTGCAGCCAGTGGGAGGCGAACGACGGCTTCAACATCTACGGAGTTTCTGGGCCATTACGAGTGGTTCGATTGTTACTGCTGCTTCTCCTATTGCTACTCGTGTTCCTGTGGTTTCTGTGGTTTATTGCTAGTCGTACTACTATCGATACTAGTGTGACTTGTACCGATTGTGCTGTTTACTGTTGCTGTTATTGAGACTATGTCTATTAATGCTTTAAATTCTGATTCCTACTGTCACTCCGATATTTCTAGCATGGCGGCTATTGGTACTATACATGGGCCCTACAAACTATCTTTACCGTGCGGACTACGGTGTAGGGCTTCATGTTTTAAGTCCAGGCAGTTAGGCTTCAGAGCTGATAGTGTCCTCTCAGCGAGACCCGAGAGGAAACAGCAACAATCCCAGGTTTGTGGCGCGGCACATGGAGTCCCTAGCAAGGCCCGGAGGGGACAAGCGGGCAGTTCAGTGGCTAAGGCGCCGTCCAGTTTACTCTAAACACCCGACAGGTCTAAAGCCGCTTCAATGCTGCAGCTTTCACAATGCAAACTCCTAGTTACGTCTTCTAAAACCCTAAGCCCTCAACCTATAATTCCCAAAACAAAAACCAAAAGTCCTGAGTCCTTGTTACTTCCTGAGGCTCCTCCTGCTTAAAGCACCGTGGACTCGAATGATCATGAGGTTCAAAGCGACAGTAGCTTGGAAGACGCAGTACCTTGAGTTAGCTTTATGGGGAAAAAATAGGGTATCAGAGAGACATCTTCCGTGTCCCCAGTTTTTGTTGAATGTCCTTATCACATACAGTAGGCCTCGTAACCTACGGCCAACACTAGACACAGACAGAACGAATCGAATCCCTCCCCTTGAAGCAAAGCTTCTCTTCTCGAAGCTCTGAGGGTCCAAGTACCGTGTAACTTCAGACACATATGTCCTTTGTGCTCAGGTTTAGGGTTTAGGGTCTAGGGCTCACTAACACCACCGCCTAAAGCCCTAAGCCCTACACCCATTTAGTTCCGCGCCTCGGTCAGATTGAGTGGAAGCTGCTCTTCCGGCAGACTTCCCCTCAGCTCTTCGAGGCAGACATGTGGTCTGCGCTGCTCGGCCGAACGGTTTAGGGTTTAGGGTTTAGTGTTTAGAGTTTAGGGTTTAGGGTATAGGCAGTTTGTTTTTTAAGAAGATGAAGCCCCAACTCCTAAAGAAAGATTTCGGACAGCCTTACGAATGGACCACCGAAAGTGTGGCTTCTAATCTCATCAGCAAGCTACATACGAAGTCCGGCATACCTCAGAACGATGCTGCTGCGCTTCCTCCTAAGATGCTCCTGATAATCAAGCCCAGCTGGCAGAATGAAGTCAGCTATGGCAGTCATTGTGCCATCTAGATCTTTCATCCAGTCTTTTGCGCAAAGAGGCTGAGCGAGACACGACTGGTACCCTGCAGTACTCGTGTCTTCAAGCATCCCCTTGGGAGCCAATGTGCGCTTCCTGCGTAGGATCACAGACATCAGGTACACCCTTGAAACCTGCTTCTCAAACCCTAAACCCTAAACCCTTAAACCCTTAACCCTCAACCCTTAACCCTTAAACCCTGAACGTCATTACGGAATTCTCGAAACCGCCCAAGCCCTAAAGCCGAAGCTCCTAACACCATGAAGCCTGAAAGCCACGAAAGAGCTTCTTCGAGTTGAGGAATTCGAACGATCCTAAAGCAGACAACTTCGCGGTCCTCGACCAGTAGCTTCGAGAGCAGCTGAGGTTATTTTTTTTGAGAGGGGGGGTGTAACTTTGCAGTTTTAGTGATATGATTCTAGGGTTGTCGGGCTTCAGGGGTTTGTTTTTGTTGGGTTTTGTTTATGGGTTTTCGGGTTTGGGGTATGATGGCTTTCGCGGGGTTTCCAGGGTTACCGTTAAGGATTGCCTTAAGGGTATCTGTAAGATGCCTCCAGGCGTTCTATGGGCGCTTAAGGAGTCTTAGTTGAATGGGGTTTAGGGTTGAGGGTGCAGGAGAGTTGCTTTTTTTCTTCAGGCTTAGTCTTTAAGGGTTGACGGGTCTTGGTGTTTCGGGTTATTTCGGGTTTCTGCAGCTCGTCGGTTGAGTGTTTAGGTTTCAAGGTCTTAAGTGCTTCCATATGGGTTCTGCAACGGTTCTGTAAAGGGTTGAAATTTAGGGTAAAGTTTGCTGCTTTCCCATCTTAAAGCTTAGAGTGTCTGGTTTTTCGCTGGCTTCAGGGTTTGGGGCAAGAGGCGTTAGGGTCTCGGAGTGTGGGTTTCGGGTTTTTAGCGCATATGTTTGGGATGCGGGTTGGTGTCATTAAGGCTCTTTCCGTGGAGTGTCTAGATGATGCCTCAACTTCAGTAAACAGGTCAGTGTCAAGATTAGCCTGAGTTTTTTTTGCAACCTTGCTAGTTTCATAATGTAGTACACGTATCTGAAATTCAGGGATCTCCTAAATACGAAAGCTAAATCCTGACACTCTACCACCCTGAACGCTAAACCCTAACACTGTAGCACCAAACCTAACACCCTGACACCCTAAACACTAAATCCCTAAACCCCTAAGCCCTGAACCCTAAAAAGAAAGCCTTACTTAACCGCTAAACCCTAGTACAGTATAAACCCTAAACCCTGACACCCTAATTACACAACATAATCCCTAACGGCCCTAAGCTTGAATCACGTGAGATCCGTAGGCTGATCTGCAGCATAGCCATTGTAAGGATCAGGGTTTAGAGCTAAATTAGAGTTTGGGGTTTAGGGTTTGGGGATTATGGTTTGGGTTTTGGGTTTTGCGATGCCCAGCGAACCCCTCAAGGCTGTAAAGGATCGCAAATTGACAAGCTAATGTACGGGATTTGGGACCGCAGAGCAGTTGCACCGGGGCAGAGCTTTAGGATGGGACTTATGTCATGTTGCAAAAAAAACAAAGACTCCAACATCCGGTAAGATCCCTCAAGTATCTTGCTTAAGCATCCAGATCCCGGCTTTAGTCAAGCCGCTTTCTTGCCCCGAAAGTCCAGGTGGCCAACTAGTTGGTGTTGAGGTACCCAAAGCCATTGAGAGTTTAGTACAGTAGAGTCCAGAAAGTTGGAACATCACTCCCCTTATGCCCTTTGTGTCAAGCACAAGGGATCCTAGCATCAATCACCCTACACCCATGTTCCAATTTTCTGGTTTCACTGTATTTGGGACCTACTATTCAGATCCTTCGAGCTCAGCTAGGTGCGAAAACCCATCATGCTACAAAAGCCGGTCTTAAACTGTTCCTTCAGGGTCATAGCCTACTCTACCCCATTTTGGGGTCACCTACCTTTCTATATGACAGAGTCCAACCATACAACTAAGTACCTAACAAAAGTAGTGTAGGACCATTCGGGGCACCTAAGCTCCAAAGGCCGAGCCCAAGATCCTACCATGCTTAAACCCTGCAGGCGATGGTTTCGGGCTTAGGATTTAGGGTGTAGGGTTTAGGATACAGGGATTAGTGAGGGTTTGGGATTAGGGTTCATGGCTTAGGGTATAGGGTATAGGGTTTTGGGTATAATGTTTAGGGTGTAGGGTTATCCCAAGACCTAACTCCCGAACCCTTATCCGCAGCCCATCGTGCTTTGGCCTATGAGGCTGGAGCATTTCCGGATCGATGGAGCCTTCACTTTCAAGTGGCTGGCACAGAAAAGGTTTAGGGTCCCTAAACCCTAAATCCTAAATTCCCAACCCTAAACCCTAAGTTTGGGTATGAGGCTTCGGGCGTTTAGGGCTTTGGTTGAGACCTAAACCTGAAAGCGGTCCCGGCTTAGGGTTTGAACTCCAAGCTGCCCCAGTTCATCTCTTCCTCTGTCCAATATGGGGGGCTTTAATCATTACCAATGCTATTTTGGGGGTTCCTTATTATATTTATAGTGTAATGGTCCCCAAAACCTTGTTCTAAGTATTAAAGCCCCTTTATTGCCATTTCCCTAACCCTCCAGATACCTACTATATAGGGCCCAAGGGCCCTAGGGGCTCTCGTACCCTCTATAGCAGGTACCTGGAGGGTTAGGGTTTCTAGGTCAACATCCAGAAGTCGTTTGTGCCTCTGTCCGCAGTGGCTGTCTACATCTGGAACTTCCGACGCAATTCAACAGCTGCACACCCATGATGTAAAACGACTACCTCATCCAGACCCGATCATATCTTTCAAAACCTTAACATATGCCCAACCCACAGTATATAGGAGTCTTATTACCAAGTAGGGGACACCAACACTATAGACCCGAAATAGCCGGATCCTTATTCCGAGGACCGCGACCAAAGGGCAAGTTACCCTAAATCAACAAACCCTAAACGCTGGAACCATGTATAGAACCGGAATAGATGCGGAAGTCAGGGATGTCGGTTTTCCGTATTTGCCAGAGATACCTGCATTGGATCGTCAAGCGAAGCGCCACAACCTGTGGCTTTAACTAACTATACCTTACATAGGAACCTAATTCAGCAACCCAGGATCTTTATTGGGGTTCTTTGTGTGAGCCCTAATATTTTGAGGTTGCAGGGCCCGGGTTTCTCAATCAGGTTCCTACTCGCCTGTTCAAGCTACCGCCCTGTTACGAAGGGATGAGAACACCCTCAACCAGGGATTGGTGGACGCCCCTTGAACCCCAAATCCTTGACACGCTACCCTAAGTCCTTAGCCCCTAAAGCCTTGCACCGCAATTCCTGGATCCTAAGTTTAAGAACCCCTTCTGACCTGAGGAACCCTCTAAAACCCCTAGACACCAACTCCTAAACCCCAAACTAGGAACCCTCTAAAATCACCAGACACCAACTCCTAAACCCCAAATGCTAGACCTTCAGCCCTACATCCCCTCCCCCCATTTTTCGAGGCTGCGTTGGCCCAACGCCTTGAAGGATCAGATTTGGAGGTTCGCCGAAGGGCTCATAGCTTTAGGGATTAGGGTTCATGGGTTTAGGGTTTAGGCTTCACCGTTTTGAGGGAAGCTTAGCATTTAGGGTTTGCAATGCAGGCTTCGCATTTGAGGGGAGTTGGAAGTATTTATCGCGTTTTCAAAAACTGGAGTCTCTGTAGGTGATGGGAATAAGGGTCCTACTATTTTATTGGCGTCCCTCTCCCGTTGCCGTATTTTAGGGCTTCACACTTATAAGTCTTCGCGACATCTAACTTTTCCAACATAAAGGGCCCCGAGATGCTGGGGACCAGGGTTCTTGGGTTCGTGAGTTTGAATATTTTCGGAACTTTCAGTCGGAGTTCATGCGGCCCCAAGACCCCTGAACGCACACAGTTCGGAGGAAAAGGCTCAAATGGTCAAGCGTCCGCACATAGAACGGTGTCAGCAAAGAGAGAGGCAGCGAGAGAGGGGAGACTGTGTCTGAGTTGGCATATTCAGGAAACCATATCAGACTAGGCCCTGGATGTTCCAGCTTTGGACAAGCTATCGCTTGGTAAAACCGAACACGGGCTTTGTTTCAGGATCTCGTAGGTGTCGGGTCGCAGGGTTTACATACATGGATGTTGCTTGCCTTCTAGACTCTGCTTCTCGTCGCGGTTCTGCTAAAATAAACGCAGTCATCCATCCCAAGCCATTTCAAAGAGCTTGCGAAACTTTAGAGAAAGAGAGCAGCTATCTGTAATCTTTCTCTAAGTTATGATACCGTATCGGGATTCTCATTGCCGCGGCCTGCGACTAATTTACCGTCATGGGAAGTCCTCATAGAACCTGTTCTGAATCCTTATAGGACCCTAGACCATATCTGCCTTCCGTAAGGGGATGGGAAGCTCCAGACGCCGTGCTTCAGGGTATCTTCGGGCTTGCACCCGGTAAACACCGATGACTTGTCGGCCTTTAAAGGTCCGGTCGCGTGGATATGGGTTACGGGCTTAGGGTAAACGAAGGTCCTTAAACCCTTCACCATGAATTCTGAGTTCTACACTCAGTTAGGATTTGCGTTCTCCGGAGGCAGAAATCCAACCCCGTGACAGACGAGGGCAAAGTGGAAGGCTACGACGCTTGCCTCCAATGGCCCTATTCCTTTTGAGTCCTAATATTATACTAGATTATATTCTTCTATGTATTATAGCCGCCCCATGATTTTATGACCCTTCGCAGCCCTGATCCCTAAATCTTACACCCTAGCCATTTAGGGTTTAGGGTTTTCAGGGAAACCTTGTTCGGTGAATTGTTTACAGGGGATGGATGTTCATTGGCCCCGCAATAGGAGATGGCCCCTCTCAGGGAGTTAAGTGTGTTTGTTGTGGTTGTTGAGTCTGGATATCGGCTCGGAAGGCTTGAACACAAAGCGTTGAGGGGGTTTGTTATAATTCACGTGATTTCGATCGAATCCTTTTCCCAGGTCTTTCTTTGGTGCTCCTCATTATGTGCATTAGCTTTTCGGTTATGGTTGAGGATGTACCGGCCCTCAGATTGATGCACTCCGTTTCTTTGCAGATGTTGAGTGTTTCCAGTTCCTGGTTGCTGTTTAAAAGCTTGTTTAAATCAACAGTCCACCTTTGTTCTTCGCCGGTTATGTCAGAAGCCAGTAAATGAATGCCCTGCAAACCGCAACTCTTTCAAGCGCTAAACTTTTTCAAGCCGGTATCCCAGCAACTTTCAGCTCCAGTCTCAAGATGTAAAAGGCAAACCTGTGCACTGCAAGACCCCTAAACCATAAAGCCTAAAGCCCTAAACCCTAAAGCCTAATCCAAACAACTCTATACCCTAAGCCCTCAAGTCCTAAAGTTCTAGACCCTAAACTCCTAAGCCCTTTTAAACCTCATCCTCGGCAGTTCTAGGAAGCTGTGGACGCTCCCTACAATGCCAACGGTTGGGGTGGCCTTCGACATGGCAAGGTCGTCTGGGTTTACAGTTTAGGGTTTAGGGTTTAGGGTTTAGGGTTCAGCCAACGTGCTAAAGCTCACGCCGGGAAGAACGGTCGCAGTATTATTGTTGGTATGATTATTGCTTGTGGCAGTAGCAGTAGTAGTAGTAGTAGTAGTAGTAGTAGTAGTAGTAGTAATCATTATCAGTATCATTAGTAGCAGTATCAGCAGCAGCAGCAGCAGTACTAGTAGTCGCAGTAGTACAACAAGTAGCATCGCAGAAGCTGTCGGCTTCATGATAGCGCACTTGTGAGACGGCCCGGCAACAAGAGTGGTGGCAGTTGGGGCACAGTGACCGTACTACGGTGTGAGGCATTATTGCAGGTACTGGCATTTCAGGACGCACGGGCTTAGTGTACGTTCAATCATCGGGGGTTTGAAGGTTGCGGGCCGTACATAAATTAGAAGCCAAAGTTAATTACCTATGCGTACTATTTTGGGTTTTCCTTATCAATACTTAACCCCACAACCCTATTCTAATTATTAAGGCCCCTACATTAGACACCAGGTCCTTTGGAGACTTTGGCAACTGCATCACCTTCCTTGTCACAAGCTCCTTCAAACAAGCCGCCGATCCGATGGCCCCCCCAATACAAGCATCCGTTCATGGATAGGTAACTAAGCCAAAACATGTTCCTCACATGTATATATATATATCTCTCTCTCTCTCTCTCTCTCTCTTTATATATATATATGCATATATATCTATATATATATATAATATACATGCACATTTATTTGATTATGTATGTGCAGAAGTATATGAGCGCTTGTATGCGCAAACATGGTTGGATGTTTCATTAAAAACCCGCACCCTTCACCTCGACCCGGAGCCTGGAAAATCCCCGAACTCCTTAAAGTAAGCATCAAACAAACCCTTCAACCCTCTTAGAGCCCTCCAAAGGCAGAACCCTGATGTTTAATTGATTACCCTCTTAGAGCCCTTGAAGGGCAGAACCCTCATGTGTAATTGAAAATCCTCGTAGATCCCTTAAAAGCAGTTTTATTGAAAGCCCTCTCAGAGCCCTTAAAGGTAAAACCCTCACGTTTCATTGACCCTTGAAAAAACACTAAAACAGGCAGCCCTTCTCACCCTTGAGCCCCTTTAGGTCCGCAAGGGTTTCCGGCTTTTGGGTTCGGGACCTATGGAGGAAAGGCGGCGTGTGGTCAGGGGTCCACAACAAAAACTACCTGCAGCCTTAAGCCCAACAAAAATATCAGCTTCATCACCCTTTCATTATAGGGCGCATAGCAGATACATAGCGGATAGTTGCACACAAAGTACAAAGGCATGGCCTGGATAGAGTTGGCTCATTGCCCGGAGGCCATGATTGCAGGCATGTTCGGTGCCTCCAACCCAACCTGGACCTTAATTAACAACGGTAACTTTCTAGGACAAATATCAGGAAATCAGGACGAGGAGCCTTATAAAGGTAGGTTACTTCGGGTTGAGGTAAACTCTAAACCACGACCCTGCCCGCTTGCCAGGGAAAGTCTCTTCTGGATGGCTCAGCGAACATGGATGCCAGCTACTGGCAGCTCCGTCGGAGTAAGGTTTGGGGTTAGGGTTCCTGCGAGGGTTCTTTCAAGCGCTCCATTGTAGCGGTTTGCACGGGGTTCTGGGGGCTTTAGGCAGCAAGCTGTCCCGAATATTCAAGCCCTCTATGTTCAGGGTCGAGGGCTTCGGGTTTCGGGGGTTTAGAGTTCTGCGGATCAGGCGACTAGGCAAGTCTGCCTGAGCTTGGCATTTTGCTCGGATCCGATCATTCAAACTCAAGCATGCTGCAAGGGTTTAGGGATAAGGGATTAGGGTTTAGCAGGGCAGCAAGCCTGCCTGCGCAACGACAAACTCTTGATGCTAGCCTTTACTTATATAAACTATCCGGGTTGCCCAAAATATCCTTAATAAAGATTCTTCTCGCTACAGAGGATCCCCCAGAAGTTTATAGGGATCCTAAACACGAAACCCTGAACAAAAACCTTTCGTATCCCTATGAAGCCCTGGAAGGCACCCTTTAGCAACCCTGAACCCGAAAAAAGTCCCAAACGTTCAGGAAAACCTATCTCAGGGTAGAGCTTTAAGTTAAGAACCCAAAACCCGGTGTCTTGAAACGGCATTCAGGCATCTCAAGTCCTATGACCCTGTAAAGATTTATGGGGCCACACAGCCAGACCCGTCAAGAAACCTCAGGTACTACGCTGTCGGTGCCACACAGGAATGGCGTGGTGGTATTCCGGGCCCAGAAGGCCCCGTGAAACAGGCCCGGTGCAACGCTAAGGTTGTGCATAAACTCTGCTAGGTCCCAAATATATACATATATATATATATATGTATACATACATACATATACAGATATGTATATATTTATATATATATATATACTCATAGATCGGTTGTTGTATGACTGCACATAAATAGTTATGGCCTTAGTAATCAGACTAGCGTGTCGGGGTATATCAAGGCATATTTGCATAGTTAGGAGCTAGTATTACTAATTCTTCAGGCCTCTGTGGCAGGGCCTTCTTGATGGGATTGTAACCCTAAACCCTAAACCCTATGGCTTACAGGTGTAGGGTGAGGATGCAAGGCTTTCGGATGTAGGGGATTCTGTGGAAGTCTTGGGGGGACCCGAACTCTTAAGTCCTAGCACCCTCAGCCCTAAACCCCAGAGTCCTAAACCACCACCCTTTCATCCTTGAATCCTATCACCCCAAGGCACGGAAGTCTGAGTCCCTCAAGCGAAAAAACCCCAGAAGAACCGTCTCGACTGAAAGAACCAGGTGGATGGAGACCTCGAAGCCATCGGAAACTCAACCGGGTGGCTCTCTAAATCAAGGGTTTAGGGCTGGGGATTATAATTTAAAACGTTGAGAATGTTTTCAGTTCAGCATTTACTTCGGGGTGCTAGGTTTAGCGCTCGGGTTTAGGGTTTAGGGTCCTGAAATGTGGGTTCTTGCACCCTACGCATCCTACTGCTGAGGGTCTATATGGGGACCGCGTGCTTTTCATCATAACTGTGAAGGAATCTTCAATCAAGAGCCGCTCGTTGCAGAACAACCCATACACACTGGAAGCTTCCAAGCACTGCACGGCTTGACTCTGATTCTCCAACACTGAAGCGTTTCAAGCTCTGGTTCGGTTTCAGGCTTCAGGTGGCAAACTCGCCAAAGACTGGCACCACTCGAGGCATAATTAACATATCCATGACCCACCAACCTTAGGGCCCATGGTAATTTCATCACAGCAGTTATGCCCTTATAGATCATCTTCAAGAAACCCTAAATCCTCAACCCCAGATGCTACCCCTGTACAATCCTTTAGGGAATCCCTTCAAGTACGCCTTTGGCTCAATCCCTAGACCGGAAGGCCCTAAACCCTAGCCCTTATAGAACCCCTTTAGGGGTTTAGGGTTTTGGGTTTCAGGAACCCCCCTAAACCCTAAACCCTAAACCCTAAACCCTAAACCCTAAACCCTAAACCCTAAACCCTAAACCCTAAACTAAAAATTAAACCCGTGGAAAGGAACCCTTATCCCCTCGCCTCCTCACTGGGGAAGGTCGAGCTTTGGGTTCGAGCGCCGACAGATGAGGCGGGCACTGGGCCGGTTTGGGAACTAAAGAATTTGGGGGGGGTTCGGGTGAAGGGAACTTGGTCATTTGGGGTTTACGCAACTTGGCTGTAGGTTTAAGAACTCGGGATTTTTAAGTTTATGGACTTGAGTTTTGCGTTTGAGGTTTAGGAACTTGGGTTGGCAACATGGTTGGGGTTATTGAAAAGGATCTGGAAAGGGTTCTGTAGTTTAGGCTTCCTTGGATAAAGAGTTTTGTAGTTTAGGGTTCTTGAAGTATTAAAGGGATCTTGAACGGGTTCTGTAGGGGTCTTAGGTTTCTTTACAGGGGTCCTACAATGCAGGGTTTTTGTTTAGGGTTCCTTCCGGGTTTTTGTAGTTTTGGGGGTTTGCTCCTTCAAAGGCCCGTTTGGGATCTTGGTTTCTACAGGCTACCAGAGGGCTGCCATAGGGGTCTTGGCTTGCGGTTTAATATCGGAGCCTAAATAACTAGAATAGGGCTTTGAAGTATATTATAATATAACAATAATGATAAAGATCTTTCAAAGTAGTGTAGGTAATTGTTCTTCAGGCCGGCCCCCAGATCAGGGTTTACGTTGGGGGGGCGTGGGTTGTAGACTTAGGAACTTGGGTTTCAGTACGTTTCAGGTTTTGGAGTTTTACCCATAGGCCCCATAGTAGTTCTTTGTTGGGGGCTCATATTTAGAATCCTATAAGGTAATCCCTTTTGGGGGTTCATACTTAGAATCCTATAAGGTAATCCCAAAAACGAACTATTCTGGGGCCTACATGGACTTTTGCTTTTAGATATGGGAGTCCAGGCACTGCGGTGTTGAGTTTAGGGGATTTTAGGTTTAGGGACTTGGGCTTTTAGGTTTGAGTTTAGGCTTTTGGGGTTTGGGATCTTGGGTTTTAGGTTTGAGGTGTACGGGTTTTTTCGTGGTGGGGAGTTGGGGTTTCTTTCCAAAACAAAAGCGGCGCTAGGTCTTGTCCGGGCTTTGGGATTCTTGTTGCGCTTTGGGCTTTGAGGTCTCTGCGTGCGGCTCGGGTGTGAGTAGATGACTCCAGCAGGGTCGCAACCCTAAACTAGACCTTCAAAGCCTCAAGCCCTCAAGCCTTCAATCAGCCCTATAAGCTGCACCTTCGAAGCCTTAAGCCCTTAATTATGCCCTAAACCCCCAGACCCCTGAACCCTAAAACCCTACAACCCTGGCGGGGTGACCGACTGGACCAGGTTTGCTGGGCTCCCTTGAAATCCAAGGGCTACCTCGTTACAGAGATCGCGCTGGACGGGGCCTCGGGGTTTCAGGGACTTCAGGTGCAAGAGCTTGGGACTGTGTTGTCTTAGGGTTTACCCATAGGCCCCATAGTAGTTCCTTTGTGGGATTACCTTGTAGGCTTCTAAATATGTACCCCAAAAAGGAACTACTATGGGGCCTATGGGTAGGGCTGTAAGATGTTGGGGTTTGGTAAGGTCAAGATAGGGTTTTCCCGATGTCATTCTCTAAACCGAGGTTAGGTGAGTGACGATTTCAGGGGCATCCTGAACCCTGCGCGGTTTAGGCTTCACGGATCCCCTTGCACTCTAAAGTCTTCAAAAGGGCAGAGACATGGGGGGTGTAAGGCTATTGTCGGGTCCGGAGCACTCGGACGCTCGGATTCGATGTTTCAGAGTGGGGTTTAACAATCAGACCTGCATGATCTGTACAACTAGTCCCTACAACGGAATCCTAACCACTAAACCCCCAACCCTAAATCCCGAACCCGCCTCCGCCGGAAAGCATCTGCGAGCTATTCGTAGCCTCTGATTCCCGTACTTGTCCGGTCGAGAGCCAGATGAGACAGTTCAAGCTTTGCGGGTTAGGGTTTAGGGTTTATAGGTTCAGGGTCCGGAACCGTCAGCCCTATGCTATGTACTGTCGGCACTGGATGTTTCCTAACACGATCCCTTTTTATCACTGAATACTTATACATACTTCTACTGCAATGTACCCCAGAACCCCATTCTAAGTCCTTTGAAATCCTACAGCGAAGGAGAGAAATATCTTCCGTGTGGATGTGGCGTGCGACAAGGACAAGGACTATGAGGGCACAGCCAGGGCTGCCTCATGCGACTTGCCGGTTAAGGAGTTTTGGGTTGAGGGCTTGTAGGGTTTAGGATTTAGGGTTTTGTAGTTTGAGTTTGTGGTTGATTGAGGCCCAAACCCTGAATCATCATGAAGTTCGAAGGTGTCGAGTCCCTGCATGAGATTGCCGAGGCTTCGCAGTAAGGTCAACTGGGGTTCCTTAGCATCCATGGACGTAGCGATTTCTTTGAACACTGTATAAGACAGGGGTCTTAATAATTAGAATAGGGTCTTTTGGGGGCATACTGTACTATACTAAACCACAAAATAGTATAGGCGTTTCATTAAGGCACCTGTATGACCAAGTCCTGAGAAAGTGCTGAGGCTCGTAGAGGGCCCTGAAGACAAAAGCCTCCACCTATAGGCTCCATTGTAGTTCCTTTTTTTGGTTTAACCAAATATATATATATATATATATATTAAGGTTTTTATAAGGTATCCCCAAAAAGGAACAATGGAGACTATAGGAAAGTTTACCTGTAGCCGACAAGACCTTCCTTTCTAGGGTTCCTTCTTAGGGTTTCGATAGATAGTTCCTTAAAATCGCAGGCCTTTGGGGCCACAGGTAGGCTTTAGGGCCCTAAACCCTAAACCCTAAACTCTAAACCAAACCTGAGAGTCGGGATGATCCACATCTTCGTTCGTTACCAGACATGCCAGTGAAGTTGACTGAGGCTATCTATCTGCAAGCCTCAGATTTTCCGGGCAGACAGTATGTTCTTGGCTTCCTAAGCTGCTATCTGGGAACATGGGCCCACGCTCCAGAGGATGAACTTCGGAGTGTTTGCGACAGCTTTCAAGTTCAAGCTGCTGATTTATCGTGCCCCCTACAGTCACTATATAACCATAGCGTAGTTTTATACAAAGACCTTGTTGTAAGTATTAAAGACCCCTGCGCTTGCCTGTTCATATCTCGGCCCTGAACCATAGCCGCTAGCTCCTCAAACAGCATCGCATCGCTGCCGTATGTTCTTTGAGTTTTAGGAGTGAGGTTTGAGGGCTTCGGATGTGTCTAGACCCTTGAACTACCTCATAACTCCTGGTTGGCAATTAAGTCCTCAACCCACAGAACCTTGGGCTTGTTCGGCAGGTGTGGGCTCTAGGGATTTTCTGGTTCCAATCTTGTTGTAATCCTAAACCCTGAACCCTAAACCGTTCCAGGTGAGGGCGGCAAGGACATTCGCTACAAGCTGCGCGGATGCTATGCGAAGGGAGAGGACTGCCCGAGGGTCCGACAGTTTGGAACTGTGGGTCTAAATTTGTAGGATATATGGGCTTAAAGTTTAGCCCTGAAGCCTAAACCGGCTCTAAACCCTAAACCCTCCACCCTAAAACCACTAGCAGTGTGGAAGGCCGTTGCACTCGAAAAAAACCCATTAGCCCCCCTTTGTTTTTGGATCTTTTCTGGATGTAGCCTGGCTGTTCTAGTGCAGCCTGGCAGGTCCTGAAACCCTAAACCCTGAACCCTAAACCCTAAACCCTAAACCCTAAGGTCTACCAAAATTTAAAGAAGCCCTTGCCTTCGGGGAGGCCTTAATTAGGGGAACCCTTGAAGGAGCCCTTAAAAGAGCCCTTAAAGGAACACTTAAAGGAGCCCTTAAAGGAGCTGCTAAAGGAACTGTGGCGGAACCAAGGAGTCCCAAAAGGCACCCCCTAAAGGGTTTAGGGTTTGGGGTTTTGGGGTTTAGGGTTTAGGGTTTAGGGCTTAGGAACCTGAGAAGAAACCCTTCAAGAAACCTTGAAGGCACGGGTCTAGGGTTTAGGGCTTAGGGTTTAGGGTTTAGGGTTTAAGGAACCCTTAAAGGCAACCTTTAGGTACCCTTAGACGATGAAGGGTATCTTGAAAGAACCCTTACCTAACCCTAAACCCTAAACCGCCCCTTAACACCTAAACCCTGAACCCCAAAACCCTAAACCCCAAACACCAAACCCCAAACCCTAAACCCTAAACCCTAAACCCTAAACCCTAAACCCTAAACCCTAAACCCAAAACCCTAAACCCTAAACCCCAAACCGGCCCTTAACACCAGGAGGAGCGGCTCAGCATGGGCCAACTGCACGGCGCAGCGCGGGGCGTCGGGCGCGGGAAGTTCCGAGGCACCAGGAAGCTCCTAAGAGGCCAGGGTTTAGGGCTTAGTGGTTCAGTGTTTAGGGTTTAGGGCTTAGGGTTTGGAGTTTAAGGGTT
>CAJNDV010032969.1:26360-36536 GCA_905221635.1 Symbiodinium sp. CCMP2456
GTGGTGATGGTGGTGGGGGTGACAGTAGTAGTAGTAGTAGTAGTAGTAGTAGTAGTAGTAGTAGTAGTAGTAGTAGTAGTAGTAGTAGTAGTAGTAGTAGTAGTAGTAGTAGTAGTAGTCGTAGTAGTCGTGGAGGTGGTGGTGGTGGTGGTGGTGGTGGTGGTGGGGTGGTGGTGGTGGTGGTGGTGGTAGAAGTAGTAGTGGTCATTAGTCGTAGTCGTAGCCGCAGCTGCAGGCGTAGCTGTGGCGGTAGTGGTCGTGGTAGTGGTCGTGGTCGTGGTGGTGATGGTGGTGGTGGTGGTGATGATGGTGGTGGTAGTGGTAGTGGTAGTGGTAATGGTCGTAGTGGTCGTCGTAGCGGTAGTAGTGATAGCAGCATTAGTAGTGGCCGTAGGAGAAATGAGAATGAAGGAGCATTGTAGTGGTGGTTAGTAGGTAGTGCCAGAGGCATGGGTAGTCGTCGTGGTCGTACCGGCGCTGTTGCTGCTGTCGCCGCTGCCCCCACCAACAACCAAGTTGCTGCTGCTCCTACTGGGCTACTATGCTAGTATGCTTCTGTGGACCACTGCTACCAGTAGTTAATGGGACTCTTACCCTACAGTACTTCCCGAAGCAAGGAACAGCACCACATACCCTCAAATGCACCCCAGATTCGAATCAGATTCGAAGCAGTTTCTCGCTCCTCAGACATCGACATCGGACGACAAGCCCTTAATCTAACCTAGACCCTAAACCTGCCGGCCCCAGATGCCAAGACAGTATACCCTAAGATTTCCGGGTCGGGGTGTTGAATCGAACAACGTAGCGTAGTATAACATAACCCAACATGTGTCAATATAGCGTAATCTTGCGTATCATAATGTAATGTAACGTTATATCGTGGAGTAAAATATGACATTCTACCGTAAACCCTAAACCCTAAACCCTAAACCTATATGACCCCCTGGCGAGGCCGAGCCGGAACAGCCGGCGCCAAGGGCGACAAAGGAGTGGACGGGCAGAGAATCTTCCTGAGGTCTTCTCTACCCATAGAAGGAGTTTCTTTTTGTGGCTTATATTCAGGATCCCATAAGGTATTCCCGAAAAGGAACTACCATGGAGCCTATGGGTAAGCCGCAAACCCAAACATTCAACCCTAAACCCTAAACCGACGTTTGGGGTTTAGGGTTTCATTAATGCCTAAATCCTAAACCGTAAGCCCATCTGAGGGTTGTGGGCTCCGAAGCCGTGATCGGTTCTGAGTGCTGGGATGTAAGGTTCCGGATGTTCAGGTTGCATTCAGGATTCACTAGACCCTAAACCCTAAACCCTAGTTTTAGGGTTTAGGGTTAGGGTTGTTAGACCCTAAACCCTACCCTAAGTTGAGCATGCATTCAGGGCGAGGAGATGCCGAAATGTTTTGTGTTGGGATTCTGCCAGCTGATTTTGTTGGACAGGACTTGACAGTAATGACACCTTGCAAGGTGCTAACCGCAAGGTTTACACGGGAGCTTGCGAAGACATGGGATAATGCATTGGAATCCTTATAGCCCCCGCCAAAGAGGAGCCCACCCTCTTTCCGGTGGTTTGTCCGGTCCAATGCCGTACCAAACCCTACAAACCCTAAAGTTTTCGTCCCTATGAGCACCTCCCCAATTGCAGAACAACCAAACCCTAAACCCTAAACCCTAAACCCTAAACCCTAAACCCTAAATCCTAAACCCATACCCGAAGCCCTAAACCCTAAACCCTAAACCCCTTTGTCGCCAGGAGAGCCCGGTGCGAAAGGACCACCGGGGGAGCAAGGGCCCATGCAGGACATGTGCCCCGGCAGCTTTTGAAGCCTCACTGTAATGTAGGGGCCTTACTAATTAGAATAGAGTTTTGGGGTATATTATACCATAGTTCTAATAAGGAGCCACCAAAGTAGTGTTGGTATGTTTTTTAGGCCCCTGTATTATCGGGTTTAGGGGTGTAGGGCTTGGAGTTTACAGGGTTTATGGTTTACCTGGAGGTTCATGGGTAGTTATAAGTAGGGTTATAAGTTATAAGTCGCCTAATATGGGTTATAACTATAGTTACGCTACTAAAAACTCACTTATAACTGGAACCCTAGTAAACCCCAAACCTGAAACCCTGATAAACCCTAAACCACAATGAAAGAAAGGCTAATAAACCCTAAACCCTAAACACGAATAAACCCTAAACCCTACTAAACCTCCGGAATCGGGTTTGCAGGAGGCTGTGTAACCCGCTTGCCAAGCGTTGGAGCAATTTAGTGAGGCTTGGGTCTTACTTGGCAGCAGGGTTTTGTGAATTTTGGTGTTTACAAGGGTTTAGGGCTTCTGGTGTAGTAAAGTTTAGGGTTGAGGGTTTATCAGGGTTTAGGGTTTATTCGGGTTCGGGGTTTACGGTTTAGGGTTCGTTATGGTTTCGGGTATTTATAAGTGTACCACCAAAACATTGAAACTTTTCTCAGCCCGGTGAAACACAGTGAACCCCAAAAGTTGGGACATGGGATAGTGATGTTTAGGGTTTAGGGTTTTAGGCTTTAGGGTCTAGGGTTTGAGGGTTTAGGGTTTAGGGTTTCTGGGGTTCTCTAGACCTTACCTTCAGAGCATGAGGAACATGAAGGTTCCACCTTTCTGGCGTTGGCTTTATGACAAAAGCGCCATGTGCAGCATGGATGATCAACGAAGCTCTGGACCATGGCAAAGACAACGCCCCCGAAACCCGAAATCCTACCCTAAACCCTACTTGGAGGTTCATCGGTAGTTATAAGTGGGGCTATAAGTAGGGTAACTGTAGTTATAACCCATAGTAGGGGACTTATAACCCCATTAATAACTACGCATGAACCTCCAAGTAACTGGAAGCTAGGATTAGGGGAACCCTTGGGATATAGACCCTCTCAATAAGGTCCCTTTTAAGAGAGCCAAAAGTAGGGTTCAGAAGGGGTACCCTTTAAGGGGTACCCCTAATAATACTACCTAGTAACAAAACCCTAAACCCTAAACCCTAAACCCTAAACCCTAAACCCTAAACCCTAAACCCTAAACCGAAACCTCTCCTAAGAAGCCAGCTTAAGAGAATGCTTCTGGAAAGTAAGCTCCGAGATCACGCACTCTAGGAAGCCATCAGCTCGAAGAGAGAGACTCCTACTAGGTAGGCCTTTGAGACCTTTTGCATTTTGCCTTTTCTGGGCTTTAAGAGGATCTTATTTGTCGAATATTTTTCAGAGGCTTTAAAAGAAACCCCAAAGCCTAAACCCTAAAGCCCCATATTGAAACCCTAAACCCTTAAGGCACCTTGATGGATCCCTAGATATGTTATTTGTCGAAACCCTAAACCCTAAACCCTAAACCGCTTTTTCAGAGGCTTTAAAAGGGCCAACCTAGCCGAGGAAGCCAGCTCCGGAGAATCTTGCATCCGTTGGTGCCTGGGCTTACACCGACCACAGGGTTCGGGTTTAGGGCTTATAGGGTTTATAGGGTTTAGGGTTTAGGGTTTAGGGTTTAGGGTTTAGGGTTTATAGGGTTTAGGGTTTAGGGTTTATAGGGTTTATGGGGGGTTTTCTGTGTTGCACTTCTCGGGCTTAGGGGTTACGTGCACGCAGTTTTCCGCACTGTTCAGGGCCAAGAGCTTGCGGTGGTTCTTCTGCTTGCGGTTGACGATCTGCGTCCCATTTTGGGGTTTCGACATGCACGCAAGGAAAAGCAGCCAAAACCAGAAATTCGCTTGCAACACGGGCGTGCAGCGTGAGTAGGCTTAAGAGCAGGACAGCATTTTTGCGGCACTTTCGTATTTACTTGGCAACCGAATCCTAAGCAAAAATCAGGCTGAATGAGCACGCGAGCAATTTTTGTACGGAGTTTTCATTCAGCCGTGAGATTGATGTTGTTGCCTAATTTTGTCTATTGTAATATATATATATATATATAATGTATAGGGTTTATAAGAACCTTAAACCCTAAACCATGAAGGGGTTCTGCTGGCTGAGCCCTAGGGCCCTAGCTGAGGAATGGTGGGTGGTCTTATCCTCTTCAACCTCATATCCGCCTGCACTGTGTATGCTGTCGTCGCAGGCCGCAGCTTGCGAATTTCAGGTTTAGGTTTTTAGGGTTTAGGGTTTAGGGTTTAGGGTTTAGGGTTTAGGGTTTAGGGTTTAGGGTTTTAGGGTTTAGGGGTTAGTGCCTTCCAGCTCGAGATGTGAGTTTCGACGCTCTTTTTCGGCGAGGTTCCTGGGGTTTTTGTTCAGGTTTAGGGTTTCAGGGTACCCTAAACCCTAAACCCTAAACCCTAAACCCTAAACCCTAAACCCTAAACCCTACCTGGTCCCTGGAGCCTGTGGGCCCTAGGCTTGCAATTTCAATTCGCGGAGAGCTGTAGGCTCGGGGATGGGCCCAGAGAAGCCACTATGACTTACTTGGAGGTTCATGGGTAGTTATAAGTGGGGTTATGAGTCCACTAATTAGGGTTATTATAAGTTATAATTATAGTTACCCTACTTATAACCCCACTTATAACTACCCATGAACCTCCAAGTATGGAGCATGCAGTATTCATCGCTTACCCGGCTAACCGGCTTTACAGCATTTCCTGGGTCTTCACAATCGTGCACCGCCCCTGCGTGGATGTATTCGCGAGTCTTCTAAGTCGTCGTCATCGTCCTCTCGTGAGTAGGTATAGTGGTAGCGGTAGTAGGTGGTGGTGGTGGTGGTGGTGGTAGTAGTGGTAGCAGTAGTAGTAGTAGTAGTAGTAGTAGTAGCAGCAGTAGTAGTAGTAGGGGCGATGATGCAGGGGGGGGATCGCCAGGATGATGATGGGTGACGGTGATGCTGGTCGTGAATTTAATGGTCACGCTTGCGGCAGAGACGGTGGCATGATGGTGAGGCTGACGTGCCGGTGCAGTTGTTTGACGGTGACGGTGTTTATGATGATGATGACGATGATGATGATGATGGTGCCGTTGATGATGATGGTGATGATGATGATGATGGTGATGGTGATGATGGTTGTGCAGAAGGGGAGATTGCGATGTCAGCCGCACTGACCTGGGTATTTCCGAGCTGTCTCTTTTTCAGCACTGTTGTCATCCGTAAGCTTATGAGACTCGCGAGTTTGGTTTCTGCTTACCAGCCGCCTCAGCATCTCTCGGATACCGGCTCGGCCAATGGGTGCAATCTCGGGGGGCGCGTGGCTAACTTGTGCGCCAGGCGAACGAACACGGATGCTCAGAAACCAGTGTGTAATTGTCCAACGTATGTTGTGTCTCGAAAAGGAATGGCAAAGGCAACAATACAGTGCAGTTCGTACATACGTATAAAAATACATACATGCATACATGACATATGTACAGGCGTGCATGCATACATCCATGCATGAATGCGTACATACACCTTGACATAGATGCACAGACATGTGTATGTGTGTATGCAAGCATGCACGCATGCATGTATGTGGCCTGTATGTAGCTGCGAGAGTGGAAAAGAAGTTTCAGTCGTCACTCAGGTTGCGGGATCAAGGCCGATCTAAACCCTGAGCCCTACGGCCTTAAGCCCCAAACTCTAATCCCTCCTCTACCCCGGCAGGAAAGCTCAAAAAGGGCGACGAGCAGAAGAAGAGCACGGAAGAAGGTGCGCCCGAGGCCGTGGGGAGAATCACTTTGCTTGTTTGGGTGTGGGTTTTAGGGATACTTAAGGTCCCCATGGTGTTTTGGGTTTAGGGTGTAGGGGTACGTGAGGCCCTCGGCCGAAACTGCAACCAGAAATCCGAAAAAGGATGACACTAAAACCATGGTGCTGCATGAGGAGAGCAAAACACACCACCCGTAAACCCTAAACCCCAAACCCTAAACCCTAAACCCTAAACCCTAAACCCTAAACCCTGAATTCCGACAAAGCCGACTTCGGAAGGAGGGCGAAGAGTGGGGCGAGGAGGCGTGGGGCGAGGAGGCGTATCCTGAAGAAGCAACTTAGCTGAGCCGCCGGACCGTGTGATATGGGGGTTTCCGAAAATAGGGGACCCTAATATAGTACCCAAATAGTAGGATCCTTACTATAAGGACCCCCAAAATATTGTACCCCTTATATTCGGAAACTCCCATATAGGGCCCTTAATACTTAGAATGTTAATACGGTTTGCTGTTTACAGTTTCTTTAAAGGGTCGCTATAAGAATTAGAATAGGGTTAAGGTTCTAGAGTTTGGAGCGAATGGTCGCTATCATACATAGTGGCTTCAAGAATTTCAATGAGGCTTAGGGTTGAGAGCTTCTCCCTAAACCCTAAACCCTAAACCCTAAACCCTAAACCCTAAACCCTAAACCCTAAACCCTAAACCCTAAACCCTAAACCCTAAACCCTACAGGATTTCTATTAGTTCTCTGCGTTACCTTGCGGTTGGGCTTGCTGCCTTTCTTGCGGGAGAACGATTCAAGGCTGGGCCCCACTCAGCCTGCCTATTTAGAGTTTAGGGTTTAGGGTTTAGGGTTTAGGGTTTAGCATAATCCCCAAGCTGTAGGTGTTAGGGCGGGGCATAGGCTTGAGACGCAAGATGGAAATTGAGGACGTTTGGCTTCAAGGTGACTTCGGAAACATAATTCGCGCCTGAAGACTATCCCGAAGGCCGCAGGGTTTCATGATCCCTTAACCCCAAACCCTAAACTCTTAACCCTCAGTTTGGATAAACCCTAAACCCTAAACCCTGAACTCTTAACCCTCAATTTGGGATACTTGAACCAGTCTGGTGCTCTTTAGGCTTTAGTGGAGGCTTCCTCCCTCGTACTTCACTGCCTTTGCTCGGGACGTGGAGTTCCCGAGAAAAGCTGGCTGCGATAATTTTTAGTCTGGGTTTGGGGTTAAGGGTTCAGGGTTGTGGGGGTTTAGGGCTAGTGCACACCGATGGCTTGCCTTGTCTGATCGCTGGCATTGCAGTGTTTGCAACTATCGTTGAATGCATCGTTTGTTTGCAAGAATAATATCTAATGCGGGTCGCAGTGTCTTCCACATCTTCAGTGCCAATTCTGCACTACGGTTCCTTGACAGATGAGTGCGCTATCAGTGTCAATACTGTTAGCATTGTCATAGCTTTCGCTTAGTAGTATGATCAGTACTAGAATGAGAAGTACCTGTGGTAGCAGTAGCAGTCGTCGTTGGCGCGGGAGTGGTAGTGGTAGTGGTTGGTAGCAACAGCAGTGGAAAGGCAGCAGGAGCAGCGGCAGCATCAGAGTTATTTCTAATGCTCGAACGAAAGCAACGAGGGCAACTGCCTTCTTCGTGGTTATGCGGGTAGTTCTCTAAATTGGGTTCCCTTCTCCGGTCACCAAAATAGTACGGCACTCCCATAAAAGAAGGACATTAGAAGGGACCGTAATGTAGAAGCTACCATGTGCCGACGAGCCCAATACTCTTTAATTATGGAATATACCTTGAATTATAGGGGCCTTAATATTATGATTTCATGTATATTCCTTACTTGAGGAATGTACCTTCAATTATACGAGGCCATAGTATTATGATTTTATGTGTAGTCCTGAATTCGCATAAACCCTAAACCCAAAACCCCTAAACCCAAAACCCCAATATAGATCCCTTTAAGGAACCCTTTTAATGTATATTCCTTAATTAAGGGGTCTTGGGCTCTCTGGGTGTGTTTCTTATGCCGTGCCTGTCAAACTTCTCTGAAGCTTAAGATCCTGGAGCTCGCGCCCGTGAGGGTTTAGGGTTTAGGTTTCACGTTGCTTTGGGGTTTAGGGGTTTAGGGTTTAGGTTTCAAATTGCTATGAGGTTTAGGGGTTTAGGGTTTAGGTTTCGAATTGCTTTGGGGTTTAGGGGTTTAGGGTTTAGGGTTTAGGGGTTTAGAAGTTTAAGGTTTAGGGTTTAGGGTAAAATCAGTGCCTGGTTGTAGGAAGAAAGCGAGCTTTTCTCCACGACTCCACGACGCATCACGCCAGAAGGCTTCGTGATCGCTTTCACGTCGCAAGCTTGAGCGACAACATGAGGTAGTCCGGGCATGCCGAGCTCCGCAAGTTTTCCCTAAGCCCTAAACCCTAAACCCTAAACCCTAAACCCAAACTGCAAAGCTTAGACACCGCATCCCGTAAACCCTACGCCCGACCCCGAAAAGCCGTTGGAAGCTGCACTGAAAAGCCACCAGAACCACTGAACCCCATGCCCGACGTTGAGTCGGTCCCTGGAAACCATAGGGTTTATTTCAGGGGTTTGAGGTTTTCAAGGATTTAGGGTTTCGGGTCAGTATTTTAGGGTTTAGGGTTCAGGATTTTAGGTTTAGGGTCGTAGTCTTTCTTCAAACTCGGGTCTCTGCAAGAGTTGGAAACGGGCTAGTTTTGGAATACCTGACGGGAGCCCTCGTTCGACTTGAATGTCAAGTCCCGAACACTACGGTTTAGGGTTTAGGGTTTAGGGTTTTGGGTTTAGGGTTTAGGGTTTAGGGTTACACAAAGACTGTCACAAGCAGAGGGTTTAGGTTTTGTGGGAAAAGGTTTCGGGGTTAACGAATATGTACGGTTGAGGGCCTATCGTGTTAGCCAGGTTTTTTTGCTTCTCTTCGATGCTGCAGCTATCACTGTTGTTGTCGTCACTAACCAATCATTTTCCAGCTTACTGGTTTCATCAGCACCGTCGTACTCACCATTCCTATACTGAACATGTTTTTCATCTTATGCGCCATTGCGAAACGAAGCCCTGTCTTGTGAACACTTTCTAGAAGTATGAAGCTGTTTGAGTCATCATTCTTGCTATTGCTTGTTTTGCCGCTGCCGTTGCATTTGCAGTTGCAGTTGCTGCTGCTGGTGCTGATGCTGTTGCGATTGTTGCATCGCTAGGCTTTGTAGGTCTTTGTTTGAAAACATCGCCAGCTATCAGTCTTCGCATTCTTCTTGACTTCATCATACCAAGCTGCATCAGTGACTATAGGGGCCTTAATAATTGTCTATACTGTTTTGGGTTTTCTCGTATAATTATAGTCGAATATACCCCCAAAACCCTATTCTAATTATGAAGGCCCCTACATTATGCAACTTTCTACTATTGGTGTGGCTCTCCTCCCCCTTGTTCTCAGTGTATTTAGGCCTTACTAGGGAGCTTGGCAGTATGGGCCCGCAGCGCCTCTTGCAGCACGCTTTCTGCAGTTGGTGTAGGTTTCGGGAACCCTAAACCCTAAACCCAAAGCCCTAAGCCCTAAACCCTAAACCCCAAACCCAACTTTCAATCCCGAAACTCCCTAAACCCTGACAGCCAACAGCGCTAAATACCTTAACTAGACACCCGAAGCCCCCTCTGCCCCAAACCCCTCAACCCCCCAACCCCGAAAGAGCCCCGCAGATTGCAATGTTGATGCTGGCAGCACTAGCAGCAATGTCTGGTTTAGAGTTTAGGGCTAAAGCGGTAGAAATAACAATGCCTAAAAGCAATCATATCGATAATCAGAATGTCCTAAACCCTAAACCCTAAAAACTCCTAAACTCCCTGGAACCGGTTCCTGAAATTGCAAGCATCTCACATTCAACGGTCCGGTCTGCAGCGAGGCACTGGCCGGTAAGGCGAGGCTGGAAGTTCCCGACACCCTACACGGCCTGCCTGGGGCAGCACTGTCGGAAAGCGTGCAATACCATCCACGAAGGAGTTGAGCCAGCCCTGAACAAGCAGTTAGGGTTTAGGGTTCAGGGTTTAGGGTTCAGGGTTTAGGGTTTAGGGTTTAGGGTTTAGGGTTTCGGGCGCATTTTGTCATGCTACTGGCCGACGGCTGATACTTGACACGAGCAGTGTGTTTTTGTTTCTTGCTTTCTTTTGCCAGTGCCCTGACCCAGGTTTAGTACTGTGCAGCGGTGACAAGCAGAGCAACAACAAGAATCAGAAGAATAACGCCAGTGCCAGCCGTATCAGCAACAACTGCAGAGACTACAATCACTGTGGCAAGCACAACGAGTACCATTGCCCGGATAAAGACGGACTGGTCTTCTCTGGCGCTATCAGAGCGTTTGTAATAAGTAGGAGGAGGGGAAAAGAGTGGCAGTTTCAACATAGTCAGTGACCACAAGGATGAGGATCATACGTCATCCCCACCTGTGAAAGAGCTCAACCCTTAACGGCATCGGTGAAGGTACTATCGAGGCCTTAATAATTTGCATCACTATGCCGTAGGTTCCCAAACACAATGATACGGTTGATGGACAAAAT
>CAJNDV010032970.1:0-12190 GCA_905221635.1 Symbiodinium sp. CCMP2456
TTTACATGTTTGCGATATTCACCAGTATTGTTATCATGAGGACGACGAGTACCACTATAACTGCTGCTACTGCTTCTACTACTACTCTACTACTACTACTACTACTACTACTACTACTACTACACATACTAGCACTACTACTAGCACCACTACTACTACCTACTACTACTGCTACTACTACTACTACTACTACTACTACTACAGCACTACGACGACGACTACTACTACTACTACTACAACTATTACTACTACTACCACTACTACTACTACTACTACTACTACTACTACTATATACTACTACTACCACTACTACTACTACTACTACTACTACTACTACTACTCCTGCTACTACTACTACTACTACTACTACTACTACTAGGCGCCCGCCTGCTCCTGTGACCTCCTCCGCTTTCGACCCCGCCAGCAGCATTTCTCAGTCATTTCAATGTTTTTCTCGACACTGTTCTGTTGCCCGGCTTGCCATAGGGTCGTAGATAGGGATTTCTGTTAGATGGGGTTATCTGTCACATACGTGTTCCTCGTAGATGGTGGGTTTCTGCTTGATACGGCTTTCCTACTAGATATGGTTTTCTGCTAGGTATAGTTTTCCCATTAGACTGATTTTCTGTTTGGTACGGTTTTCTGTTAGATAGGGTTTTTGTATTCGACAATAGTTTTCCTTGTTGATAGGATTTTCTAATATCAGGCAATGATTGTCCGAAAGTTTCCTACTAGACAACTGCAAAGGAAGTTCTCACTCAACGCGGTTTGGATTGGCTTGGCTCGGCACGGCTTGGCTTTGATCAACAGTAGTAACAGTCGTCGTCGTAGTCGTCGTCGTGGCGGTAGTAGGGTGGTAGTAGTCCGACCGCCTGCTCCTTTAAAAGGGGTCACAGGAGCAGGCTGGCGGCTACTAGGACGACGACGACGACGACGACTACTACTACCACACTGTACTGCTACTGCTACTGCTGCTGCCGCTAGCCACTGCCACTGCCACTGCCACTACTACCAACAATTGCGAGGCCGACGAGGACTACTGCTACTACCACTACTGCTGCTACTGCGACTGTGACTGAGACTGCGACTGCAACTGCTACTCCTAGACTACGACTACGATGAGGACTAGGGGTACTACTGCTAATACTGTTACTACTGCTACTTCTCCTATTACTCTGACACTTTACCTTAGCTTGGAATGAATAGCATGTAGTGTCATCAGTTCCATGGCAGACGTCATTGTCGTGAGCAAGACTATCCTTTCTCCTGTTGCAATTTTCACAGCGGTGAAACTTGAACCTAAACCTTGCACCCTCAACCATAACCTTGAATCAAAAGCTTCAGAATAATTCTGAACCCTTAATCCCAAACCCTGAACCCCAAACCCTAAACTCTATAGCCCGGCACCTCACCTCGAATCCGTGCTAAGGCACCTTCATCGCGGCCCTCATGTATCTCGGACAGCATGCAGACAACACCTCTCAAACCCCAAGCCCCAAGGGCGGTTGTAGGTATTTAGCCACACGTTCCTTCTTTGCAACCTCAAGCCCTCAATACCTTGTGCCCCAAACTTACAGCTTTAAGCAGAAAGCACTAAGCCGAAAGTCAGAGAACTCCTAATGCCAGAACCCTAACCTTATGCCCCAATGCTAGGATCCTTGTGTGTTGATGCGCTTAGGGTCCTAGATACTTGGAGGTTCATGGGTAGTTATAAGTAGGGTTATAAGTAGGGTAACTATAAATTATAACCCCTATTAGGGGACTTATAACCTCACTTATAACTACCCATGAACCTCCAAGTAGGGCACTGGATAGTGAGGTGGGTGTGGTATCTCTGGCGCAGCACCACCAGGGAAGGCTGGATTGGGGGTTTGTCGGGGTTTGGCCAGGGGTCTAGGGTCTAGGGTTTAGGGTTTTTCGGTTTAGGGTTTAGGGTTTGTCTGAATAACTACAGATTAGGGCCCGTGTATTGGGAGCGGAGGCCTTGGGGCTTCAAACTTAGATGGAGGGTTGTGCGATTTGGTGTTTCGGCATGATTTGAGTTTCAGGATTTTGCGGACAGGCTTCAAGGTTTATGGATGTTCAGGCGCTAAGTCATGATGAGTCATGATGAGGTTGAGAAATCATTGGCCGGCAACTCCAAACTCAGAAACTAAGTACCCTCTAAGCATCTTGCTCCGCGTTGAAAGCAGGGCTGCATGCGCCCATAATCCTACGGAGCCATGAGCATCATACCCATGCAGGTATGCTATCGGGTGTTTTTTGGTTCAGAGTTTGCGAAGTTAGGAAGCTCTTATCTCAACCGGCGTATCTGACGCTGCACAATGCAACTCCCTGGCTGCAGCATGCCAGTGCTAAAATGGGTTCGCAACCAGACGTTGTGTATAACGGTTGCTACTTCTAGTCCCTACACGACTACACTCTTGTCGCATCCCTGCTCGAACTCCTGTTCGAAGGCTTTGGGCTCAATATTGCAAGTGACATTTGGTTAGGGCCCCAAGGAACCCTAAACCCTAAGCCCTAAACCCACCAGATTCTAGGCCAAGGACCCTGCAAGCATCGGATGTTGGCATCTCTTGACCATAAACCCTAAACCCTAAAACCCTAAACCCTAAACCCCTAAACCCTAAACCCTAAACCCGAACTTCCAAAGCATCCGCGGCTCTTCTTGGGGAGTTCCTCTGCTCTGAGCTCTGGAGCCTAGGCATCGGAAGCTAGCAAAGAGATATCTATGTCAGTACCTGCACATATGTACATATGACACTATTATATATATATATATGTATATATGTATTTATGCTATATGCATGTATATATGTATATAGACATTATATGCCAGTTCCCAAAATCTAAGACGACCTCAACCCGGAAGTTGATCGACACAATGACCATGTGGGGGTTTCGGAAAATAGGGGACCCTAATATTGTACCCTAAATAATAGGTTCCTTATTATAAGAACCCCAAAATAAGGTACCCTAATTTTCGGAAAGTCCCATGTGTCTGTGCAGGTGAAGTTCCGCTGGGACTTCTCGCTCCTCGGTTGTGCCTAGAATCCCAAACCTGGAGCCCTAAGCCCTATAACAATAATAGCAGTAACAGTATAAATAGCAATAAGAAAACAAGTACTACAACAGTAGTAACAATAATAGCAATCATATGAATAAATACAGTAGTAAGAATGATGGCCATCATATGAATAATAGCAATAATCACCATACCCCTAGGCTCTAAACCTTTCAGCCCTACATCCTAAACCCACTTCCGGGACGTTGGAAGCCCCTACTTGCCTGTCACTCCGGGCTTTTTTGACCTTTAAATTCGAGTCACTGGGCTCGTGAGCCTAACCTTGAACGCCACTACCTTCAAACTATGGCCGTCTTCTTTAAGGACCCAAAGGTCTCAACAGCTAGCCTTGTCTTGAAGATGGTCGTTCGTAGTATCTTCCACGCAGAGTACGGGGAGGTTCATGGGTAGTTATAAGTGGGGTTATAAGTCCCCTAATATGGGTTATAATTATGGTTACCCTACTTATAACCCCACTTATAACTACCCATGAACCTCCAAGTACACGCAAGTCCTCGAGGTCAGCATCTGGTTCACCACAGGCACCCTCAGCGTCGGCATGTGTTCGCTGCGGCTCGGCCTGGTTCGGGGCTTCTTACCGGGTGATACAGGCTAAACAAAAGGGGGGTTAATAATTACCAATACTATTTTGAGAGTTCAATATATTAATTAATTATAGTATAACGGGCCCCAAAACCCTATTCTATTTATTAAGGCGCCTCAATTACAGACGATGAGGAGATGAGTGTGCCATAAACTTCATCACCACCAACTATGGAGCGCAAAGCCCAACAGATTCACAATTCAGTGGCCATATTCTGCCACGACAAAGAGCTCGTCCCCGAAACTGGTCGCGGCCTTATGATAGCACAAAGAAACCCGAAACCCGAAACCCGAAACCCTAAACCCTAAACCCCTAAACCCGAAACCCTAAACCTCTTTCGAAGCTGGAACCCTGAATCTTCATCGCTGGAGGCCGCAAAATCCCCAGGATGGGTCAAGTGACCTTGGGATTCCATCTTTGAGGTCCGGTTACACGGTTTAGGGTTTAGGGTTTAGGGTGCAAAACACTCCTTTTCTGGTATTCATATACCTTCGAATAGCAGCTCAGTAGCTTATAACACCCTTTTTGGGGATTGTTTGGAGATGTGCCGACAGCCTCGTCCAAAACAGCGGTGGGCAGTCGTGCAAAGATGGCTCGTCAAAGACCTCGCTGCAGGTACTTGTTGTGGACCCGGGTTAAGTGGGTGGAAGCAATCCGCTGAGTCCTGCCACCGGGTCCCTAACAATCAATACGTGCCTTAATGATTTTTCCTTCTGATTCTTCTAGGCCTGTGGCTGCCCTCTCACCCCCCCAACCGTGTTCCATTTATTTCGCACACACGCTGAACATTCCGAAGCCCTCGCCCAAATTCAGGTGTAATTGGGCCATGGTACAGCTGTGGGCCTGGCTAGACCCACTTTGCTGCACGGCTTGGTGGGATTCATTCAAGGATTTAGGGTTGTGGGCTCAGGGCCTAGTAAGACCTAAGCACTAACTTAGAGTTGGAAGTGCGATCTGGGCAACCGGGCTGTGGTGTCGAAGCATAAACCCACAGACCCGAAAACTCTATTACAGTATTTAGTAGAGTAGAGTATAGTATAGTATACTACAGTATAGTATAGTATCAATGCCACATACTCTTCCAGGGGCCTGGAAGTGTGGGATGCGAAACCGTTCAAGCTGTATCTTGGTTGGCCTGCCGCATTTCCATGCTCCTTCTCGACACAGCAGACTCTTTGGGCTATATCCCAAGCAGCAGAAACATCCAAAGAAACGGACAGCCGAGGCTACATTACATACCCAGCCGACAACTGGCCGTTGCCTCGGGTTTCTGAGGGGGCTTTAGGGTTTAGGGTTTGGGAGTGACAATCGGGCACGCGGCTGTTTAGAAAGTTTAAGTCGGTGCAGGCATCGGGGATGGAGCGTGGTCAAATGGCTTCGGGATGTTCAATCTTAACCCTTTGCCCTAAAACCCTAACAAACCCCAACGACCCTAATCCCTTAAACCCTTATGCCCTACAGCACTACAGCCCTAAAGCCCTCGAAACCTAAAGCCCTAAAGCCCTAAAGCCCTAAACCCTGAAGCCCTATTCCCTGATCCCCTAGAGCCTTAAGCCCTTATGAACTCCGAACCCCTACTCTGGAGCGATAGGTTTTTTCGGGACAGTCGACCTGGGGATGGGTGTCCTTGAGGGTTTGTTTTTTTTAAGGGTTTGGGGTTTTACGGTGTTAGAGTTTAGGGTTTGGGGTTTTAGGATGTCATGTAGAGTTCGGGATTTCGTGTGATTTAGAGTCTACAGGGTTTATGGTTTCGGACTGTTGAGGGTTTCCTGTGGGTTTTGATAGGATTTGCTGACTGAGGCGTGGCACTCGTCGGACCGAACGTTGAGGAACGCCTAAAATGGTGTAGGACTTTGGGTTAAAGGTGTTCTACTTAGGGCTTATAGGGGTTAGGGTTTAGGGTTTAGGGTTAGGGGTTTAGGGTTTATAGGGTTTAGGGTTCAGGGCTGAGGGTTGTAGATCAGGAAAGGTGGACTTTTGGTGCAGCCGCGGCCCCAACCCCTCTGTCTCGGAGTGTAAGGTTTGAAGGGTTGAGGGCTTGTAGGGAATAATATAGGGGCCGTAATAATTAGAATAGGGTTTTGGGCCCCATTATACTATAATTATAATGAGGAACCCCGGCAATTATGTAGGCCCCTACATGATGCGTAGGGCTTTATGAAGGGGCTCACGGTTGAGCGGCTGCAAGCTACAAGGAAAGGAATTATTCATATCATGAAGTGGTAGCACCCACTACTAATCGTAAGGATCGTCTAGAACGTGGACCTAAACCCTGAACCCTAAACCCTAAACCCTAAACCATACTATGATGCCCTCAAGAATTCCGGGTCACGATAGACTGCCACAACATGCAGATGCGGCATTGGTGATGAATCGACTGTTGAAAGCAGGACTCGCACAGGCCCTGCCAGCCTGTAGAGTCTGAACCCTTAGTGCCAGAACCACCGGTAAGATATGAGTTGATTTAGCTGGCGACTGAAGAACCCTTGTCAGAGTTAAAAACCCTCAAAATTCGAACCCTAAAACCCCCTAAACCCCAGGCCCTAAACCCTAAGCCCGAAACTCTGCTCCGAACGAGGCCTTGGGAGTACACCTCCACAAGGTGTATTATGGTCAATGCACCCTGGCCAGAACACCTCCGAGAGCTTGGGGTCTTATGATTTGGTTCCAGTAAAGAGCCCCCAAACGGGTCTTTAGGGTTGTAGGGTTTAGGTTTTAGGGTTCGACAGTCCTAAGCCCTAAACCCTGTAAGCCCTAAACCATTTGGTGGATCTATGTTCCCCTACACTGGCCCGAAACCCCAGACCATATAGTGGATCTATAGTCCCCTAAACCCTAAACCATACAGGTATATTGGGGGTTGTAGTGCTTGAGCTTTAAGACTTCTTGTCGGGCGTTTCAATGTGGGAATTCCAGCTCGAGCGGCCGTAGCGTGTCTCGACCTGCTGAGGAGATGTACGAAACCCTAAACCCTAAACCCTAACACCTACATGTTGCAACCATGTTATACCCTGATGACCCATAACTTGAGCCAGTCTGAGATGGTTGAGGCCAGAAGTTCCGAAATCGAAGCGCTATGAGTACTTGCATGTGAAGAAGCCCAAGCCAACAAGCATGCTGTAACTTAGAGTGTAATCGTGGCTCCGCTGCACTTGAACTTTGTTGCAGCGTCGGCTGAGGGCTTAAGATCTGTTTACTGCTCGCTGCACGTGCTCCCGCTTGCCAGCCAGCAAGGCAGTACAGTGGGTGCTAACCGCGGGCATCATCGAGGAGTTCCTGTCGTCTTCCATCATAGCATTCTGAAGATTGTGTATGCAGCATTGATCGATTACTTTCTTAGTTGTGTTGATGCTGGTGCTGATGCTCGGCTTCCTGATGGCAATGTCAATACCTGGGAGTTTGGGACAATTAACGGATGTGATGTTTCGACGGATGTCAGTAGGGCCGAATTGTAAATGGGGATCATGCTGCTGGAGATAATGATCTGTTTTTGCCACAATGCACCATGCAATTTAATTCGAGCCACAGCACAATCGAAGCATAAGTCCTATACTATGCTTCACTGCATACTATCATTTTCTGTACTATGCTATACTATACGACCATATTTTAGAACCTACCATAACATGATACTATCATATACTATCACATACTATACCCATGAATCTTAAGCGGAGTCGGAATAGCAGGAGAGCTTCAAGTTTGCATCGTTGCTCAGATTGCGGCCGACGCCTGCCAAGGTTCGAATCGTATGGATTCGGCTTCATCTTGGGACTTCGAGCTCTCATTCTCTTTTGCAGCTTAGAGCTCTAGTTCACAGCCTCTTCATGAGGAGTGCGGGGGTGTGCTGGCCTAAAACATGAAGCTGCGGTGTAGGGTCTACAGCCGTCTGAATCGTGCGAGGACAAGCAGGGTCTGGGGTTTTGATGGTGGGAGGCGAGCCCTAAACCCTAAACCCTAAACCCTAAACCCTAAACCCTAAACCCTAAACCCCATCCCTCGGAATTGCCTGATTCACCTGGTTCGACTGATGGCTCATGCCTGAGGGCTGTTTTAAATTGCTGTACTTCATGGCTTCTTAGGCATTTCAGGTATCGCATTATGAGAAGGAACTGAGCTGGGTATGAATTCGTGTTCGTGTTGTCCGGGTACTTCGACAGCCTCACTCGTCTCAACCTCCTCAACAATATAGGGGCCCAAATAATTGCCTCTACTATTTTGGGGGTTCCCTATTATAAATATAGAACAGTGGGCCCCAAAGCCCTATTCTACTTATTCAGGCCCTTACATTATGCATTCCCACCCTAAACCCTAAGCCCTAAGCCCTAAACCCTAAACCCTAAACCCTAAACCCTAAACCCTAAACCCTAAACCCTAAACCCACTCCGAGTATCCCACTTCCACCGGCCAAGCCCTACATCTCCAGCAGCTCTTGGTGTAAGGCCCCCAACGGTCAGTGTTTTGGGGGGTTTAGGGTTTAGGGTTTAGGGTTTAAGGGTTTAGGGTTTAGGGTTTAGGGTTTAGGGTTTAGGGAAAATTCTAACCCTAAACCCTAAACCCTAAATCCTGGGTTCAGGTTCAACTGAGCAACATCAATTGGGTACTGCACCCACTCAGCAACAGTCGGAAAAGATTGATACTATGGATATATTAGGCCTTTAAGAGCAGCCCTATTATAGACTGTTACTGTATGGGGGCAGTACCCAAAACATCAACCTTAAGACTCCGGGGGTTTGGGTTTCTATGCCGAAGGACACAGACCCCTTCCGACTTCCTGTGCAGGTGTTGCAAGGCCTTGCCGGCTGCAGGTGTAGGCGGCGCTCTTCATATTGCCGGGCTTCCTTTCACCTTGAGCTTATGTTGAGGTTTTACTCTTGTCAGGTTTCGGGGGCTGTGCTGGGACGATGCCCTTCTTCTTCTTGCTGTGGTGCATCATTCTGCTCTCTCGGGTGCCGGGTTTGGGGTTTGATGGGGTTTGATACGTGAGCTTTACAGCGGCATTGAGGCCTTCCACCGGCAACTTGTTTCCCACTAACCAGGAACCTACGGCGGCATATCGCCTGAGGTCTCCTCCGGATCGCCAGCGGTCTGGTCAGGACTCTGACACTGTCGCCCTTGAAACCCCAATCCCTAAACCCCATCTTGGACGACTTGGGCCCCAAACTCTCAAAGAGCTCACCCCGAACTAAACCCCAAATCCCAAAACCCTGATCCCTCAACTCTCACGAAAAAAAACTCTGTCAGACGTGATGCGAGGTTGCCCGGCCTTCCCAAAGCATGGTACATGCGGCTTGCCGACTCCCCACTGGCTGTGACGTGGTTACATGTAATGTGGTTTGCAGGTTTGGATTTACGGTTGGGGTTCGGGCTGGGGGCGTAAGGTCATCTCTCCATCAAACGAAGGGTTTAGTGAGGTTCAGACTATGCACAGCTATGCGCGCATGGATATAGAAAGGTATGCACGCTTACATATCGACAGAGGTACGGGTGTGTATGCAGCTGTGCGTAGGTACGCAAGTATGTGCCTATGTATGAATGTATGTATGCATGTATCTACGTATGTCCGTCCGTCCGTCCGTCCGTCCGTCCGTCCGTCCGTCCGTCCGTCCGTCTGTCTGTCTGTCTGTCTGTATGCATGTTTGTGTGTATGTGTCTACGTATGAATGTCTCTCTGTGTGTGTATGCATGTATGTATGTATGTATGTATGTATGTACGTATGAATGTGTGCATGATTATGTGTGATATGTCTGTGTGTACGTGTGTAAGTATATGTACGCCATGTAGGCATGCATGTATGCAGGTGTGTGCGTGTGTTTGCGTGCGTCTCTCTCTGTCTCTGTGTTTGTGTATGCGTGTATGTTGGTGTGTGACGCATTCATGTATGCATGCGGTCTGTTGTCTGTTTGTGTGTCTCTCCGTCGGTATGTCGTTCTGTCCGCATGCTCGTATGTCCGTATCATACCTGCTTACATACATGCATACATACGTACATACATACATCCATCCATGCATGCATGCATGCGTGCATGCATGCATGCATGCATGCATGGATGGACACACACGGACACACATACATAACATGTTTATGACCTCTGACTGCTGTCCCGGCATGCCATCCGGTCGACTCCAGCACCCCCCCCGGTCCCCCGCAGCATCCAACCCGGAAGTCCCGGAACAAGCCGTAGACCCTAAACCCTAAGCCCTGCTCCATTCGAGGTGGCCCTCTGTGGGGTGGCAGCAGGAGGAGGACTGGCAACGACCGAGAACTTCATGTACATTTTTAGTAGCTTGGCATAGATGAAGCACATATTCTGCGTCTGCGGGGAGAAGTTGTCGTTTCTAGACTCTTGGAGGCAGAGGTCTGATTCTATGCATGTTGCACACCTCGACGAGTCCTAAGAACTCGAGGGTTGAGCCATGACTTGTCGTGGGGCTTCAAACGTCGATGCACGTACTGTAGGGTAGGGGCCGTAATAATTAGAATAGGGTTTTGGGGGTTCCTGATTATAACTATAGTATTAAGGTCGCCGGCGCAGCCTCCCTGCATGAGCTTGGATGATATCTTTGGTGTTCATCTTCTGAGATTTGAGCCGCTGTAGCCCAATCTCGAGCTGCTCTCCCAACGCCCAGCGCCACCCAGCCCTTGACTTCCAGCCTCGACGTCCTGAAGGTTGATGTCTACATTAGATTCTAAGCATTAGATTATGCATTAGATTATAGTATTTCTTTGTGGAGCCTCCAGACACTGAAATCCTGAACCGAGGCACAGAAAGCATTGACAAAGCTTTCAGAGAGGCGCGACTGAACTCGGTTTGTGGTTTCTCGGGGTGTTAGAGTGGGCGCGTGCGCGGACCCTAAACCCTAGACCCCTAAACCCTAAACCCCAAAACCCCAAACCCTAAACCCCATACCCTAAACCCTAAACCCCAAACCCTAAACCCTAAACCCTAAACTCTAAACCCCCTTCGGCGGAGAGAAAGGGCCATTGCACTTTAAAAAAAAACACTCTAAACCCCTAAGCTCCAAACCCTTGTGGCTTTCGCCCAAATTTTCGCAAACTCGGACCGACATGTCAGGGGTCGCAGACCCTGAAACTCAGACCCGAATCCGACTTAAAAACTCCCGCTGCGCCCTTAGGGCCTTTGGGTTTATGTCAGTTTAGGGCTCAAGTTTATAATTTGTAAGGGTTTAGGGCTTAGGGTTTATAAGATGTTCATAAGGCTTTGCCCGATGGTTGTCAGGACCCGCTATTGAGAGAGTTCTTGATTTTCGGAGGCCCTCCAGGATCCCATTGCAGGATTTTTGGTACGGGGTGCTGGGGTGTGGTGGGTGGATTCGTGTTCGTCTTGTAGGTAAATGCTGACAGACGTCTATGACTAGCAGTAGCTATCCTTTGGACTGCCCTTAGTACGCGAACCCAACTCCAAACAAAGCTTCATTTGAAGTCCAAAACATGCAGATGACCCCGGTAAGACCTTCAGGGAGATCTGGAGTCAGCATATGGCCGCATCGCGGCGTCCTTCGCCCACATGGTTTGGACAGGCGACCGAGCCGAGTTGTGGGGGGAATTCGGGGCTTACAAGTTTCTGCTGCAGCTGTGGAGTCTTGAGCAGTGATGATGGCCACTGAGGCATCCTTGACTAGCAGGCAGCAGCCATACACGCTGGTCCGGCCATGCAAACACAGTCCCGGGAATTGAAAACTGACGGTCGTACCCAAACCACTATACACCGTTAGGCCTTAAGCCCTTCAGCCCATCCACAAATCGCAAAACCCTTAAACCCCTAAATCCTCAAACTGAAACCCCAGCACTCTCAAGTCTCAACCGAGGCTACGCCGCTTGCGGCCTAGCAAAGTGGTTGCTTGTTGACATTATGAACCTGTCCATCTGGGGTGGGCGGTTTTAAATTTCACCGTTTTGGGGTCTTGAATTTAATTGATGCGACAGCTTGAGGTTCTGCATGAGGGTCCCGTGGTTGCTGAGACTCTGACCTCGATCATGGTGATGCGAGCAGCGTTGCTGGTGTCGGTGCTGCTTTACTTGTTTTGATGTTCATGACTTCGTGTCGATGGTGAGGACATGACTGCTCAGATTACGATCCTGATCACACAGTAACCCACATGGGTGGTTGTCCTAATTATAATACGGCACCAATTATTTAGGGTACCCCAAAGGGGACCATAATTTTGACAACTACCCACGTGAGGAGAGGGACTGTGGAATTGACTTCCGTTCCCTCCTTCGAAAGACTGTGCGCAGGGGCTATGGAATACAGGGCCTGATAAGCCACCGGTATCCCACACCCCCACACCCCCACACGTCTTTCGAGAAGGGCTATTTTTTTGGGTTTTTTGGCCGGAGGCACGCACTGAACCCGAACACTTAAGCCGCGTAGACTTCGGACGGGGGGTTCGGAAGGGCCCCCTTCAAAATGTTTGCAGCAGAGCATTTTCCAGATTAAAGTCCATCCTAACTATAACATAACTTACTGCTGTAAGCCATTCGCATCCCTGAACCCTA
>CAJNDV010032970.1:12549-27366 GCA_905221635.1 Symbiodinium sp. CCMP2456
ACAAGTGGGCCTTCAGGATCTCAACACTCCTCCTTGAACTCTGAGTCCCTTCGGGATTCAAGTTCACCTAAATGCCCGTCCGAGAAGCTGCCTGCAAGCAATACCTACAGAAGGTCCTACGCTGGGTTTGGGCTACTCCTCGAAGGGCATGACAAGTAGGAAAAAGATGCACTGCTCCAGGTGTACGACTACTTGTAGTTACAACTTGGAGCCTACCTAATTCTTCATGAGAAAGTCCTCTCGACTCCTCAGTCTGTACGGCAATCTCCCGAGTACTCGGTGAATCAACCCCCAAACCTCTATGCGGGACTGAGAGTCTCGACGCCGGTCCCTCAAGGGAGACACTGCCTGATGGTTCTTGAAATCCAAGATGAGATGTAACGGAAGGAGCTGTAAATCCATGACGTGGTGCTGAAGAAGGGGCCTTAAATCCAGGAGCCTGCGGTGGTGGAGGTGGAGGAACCAACGCTCCGTAGTTAGGAGTAGAAGCCAGCACAGAATACCTTGGAGACTCTCGGATCTCCGGTGCAGTCGGCCTAGCATCTACATACACTAGGGGTGATGGAGGGGCCTCAGGCACTGCAGACGAAGACGACGACTCGTCTACATTCCTCCTCCTCAAACCTGGAACCTCCCTATCAATAGCCCTTCTAACAGCATCTTGTCTCCGCGCCCTACGGCTACTTACAGGGGTATTATCTTCTTCCGGCCTAACGGACTGAACACTTGCAACCGAGGGCCTAAGACAAACCCTAAGGCATTGCTTCCCTGTTTCCCATATGAAGAGTATAGATAAAACCAACATCAGCACAAGAGCACTCAACTCAAGACTCAAGGGTTCATCCACAGAGGATTCATCAGCAGCCTCATTCTCAAAGAACTGCAAGAGAAGGATCAAGGTCATCAGAACTCCACCAACAGCACCACCGTTTGCACCCGCACCGGCAGCTCGGGGACTCACAGGGTCCCGAGCAGCAACTGCAGCTACGTGTCCTAGGGTCCTAGCGGGTCCTAAACCCACTAAACCACTTAGGGTTTGGTGTCTTGGGGGAGGCAAAACCTTTGTCAGGCCATCTGCAAGCTGCACGTCGCCTGGACAGTGTACAACTTCAAGCTCTTTTCGGTCATTCAAGTCTTTAATGAAGTTGCCTCTTACTCTTAGGTGACGTGTGCGCAGAGAGCCACCACCTTCAGCAATAGTGATAGCCGCTACATTATCCACTAGCAAAAGCATAGGACCCAAGCCTGTAGTAAACTCACCTACCAAAGCCTGGACACTCTGTCCTAAAACCGTTCCCTCACAGGCAGCAACAAGCTCAGCTTCAGCCGTAGACAAAGAGACAATCGTTTGTCTCTTCCCCTTCCATAGTACCACCTTGCCCAAGTACATGATCAACACTCCTGTGACTGAAAAACTGCCATACGGAGAGAATGAAGCATCTGTGTATACCTTGATCCGCCTTTCAGCATCTGGCTCCGGTGTCAACGAGAGGCGGTGTTCACTGGTGGATCCAAGATATTCCAAAATCCTAAGACCCATCTTAACAACCAGCCCTGGCGAACGTGTACACCATGATCCCATCAAGGCCACTGGATAGGCGATGTCAATCCTAGATCTCTGCGAGATCCATAGTAATTCACCTGTCACCTTCTGAGCCCGACGAAGGGTGTCTGGATCATAGGCCTCCTCCTCCGGAAGTTCTTTGACCCACTCACGCGGCAGCGGACTGGCTCGTACCCTTGCAGGAAGTTGATAAGATCGCATCAACTCATCCACATATCCCTTTTGTGACAAGGCAAAGCCCTTCGCTCCAGACTCTGTGGTCTCCACATGAATTTCCACTCCAAGGAATGTGATTGGATCATCGGGCGAAGCGGCCTGCAGGGGAGTACACTCCCAAGTACTTCGAATCCAAGCATAGGCAAGTTCAGCGTCCTTCGGACTGGCCAGAATCATCAGGTCATCTACGTAGACGATTGCGTACCCGACCGTCTGATTGGAATCTGTAACCAGTGTCCAAAGATTGCTCTCGATGCTGGATTGTACGAGGCGAACAGTACCGTGGTCCGTCTGCCAGCGCGCTCCACTCAAGACTGCGTTTCTGTGGTCCTGCCACCAACGTGGCGACTGACGTAGGCCATAAATGGCCCGCTCCACGTACCATAGTTCCCCAGGCTGGGTAATCTCAAGCAATTCAAGAATTCGCGGCGGGCGAAGGAGAATGCGAACCTTTTCAGATTCTGGAATCGACGCCAGGAGAAAGGCATTTTTTACATCAGTGATGTAAGCTCCGTAGCTCCGCGCCGATGCTTCAATGAGACACGCTCGAAGGACATCCGCGGGAATACCGCTTGCATAAACATCAGTGACAGCATCCCTGGCTTCGAAGTTCCCGCATGCTACAACACGGCATTTGCGTCTGAACAGATCCTTACCGGACCCGGGCTTAACCGTGAAAACCGTCTTGGCAGGGAGAATTTGCGTACCAGGCATCCTTGACTCTCGCACCGCTTCCTCTCCAACCAACCGGCGAATTCCCTTCATGCCTTCCAAGGCATTCACTTCAGACAAGGCCGCCTGATGCCACTTTGAAAGATGATTCTTGACTTCTGAAGGTGCAACATTGTGTACCACCCTTAGAGAGGATGTCAATCCCTCCAAGATAGACTCAACGTCAGGAGTGTACATGTCCTCCTCAACGCGTTTAGCCTCTGGCGTGAAGTGTACCTCTGAAGAGCCTCTCACATAGGCACGCTCCCTGAACACTGCAATTGGATCTCCGGTAGGTACTCCTATGCCTGGGTCAGGCGAGGACGGTCTTCCAGGAAACTCACTTGTACCCTGACCTGAATTCGAGACCTCCAACATCCTACACCCGAAGTGCTCATGGACTGATGACTGTGATGACTCCTCAAAGAGATCTGATGGAATCTCAGCGGGACCAAAACCAACCTCAACCCCAGTTGGGATTACTGGGTTCGTCTCAAGCGCGTCAGCGGCAACCTGCAAAGGAGGCAAATCACACTCCTCCTCAGACTCCTCGTCCCAAATCCGCTGCAATCTCAACATCTCAAGTGCATGTGGACCATATCCCTCATCGGGCTGTGAGCCGTAATTTGGAATACAAGTTGAACCACTAGCAACTTCATCATGAGCCTGTGAATGAGATGACTCCTCAAAGAGATCTAGAGCAAACGGAATCTCAGGGGGACGATCGCTGCTACTACTAGGCTGTTGGACATCGTGTGTACCCTGAGGTGAGTGAGCTCCATACACGTTGTATGGATCATTCAGCTCAACCCAATCCTCATAGTAAGGATCCCTTTGATTTCTGCCATTGTCGCGACCTTCAGTTCTCACACCCAAGCCCGGAATCGGTGGAGGGGGATTCTTATATCCTAAAGTCCTATTCTGAAAGATCCATGGTATCTGGCGCTGCTGCCGGTCAAACAACCTAACCTCTCCCGTAGTGAGACCGCAGTTGTTCGGGTTATCAGGACGGTGGATACCAACAGGATGTATTCCAATGAAAGCCCGCCTTGCATCCTGCTCCGGAATCCCAAACTCAATCAGATCCTCTAGAAACAGGAATGTCAGGTCTTCGGGGGTTTCAATTCCCAAAGCCTTCAATTTCCCACACATCCACTCAACACCCCGTTCGCGCAAGAACCTTAACAGATCCTGGTTTTCAGTACTCAACTGAGGGAAACCTCCAGGATTACCATTGGTAAAATCCCAGCCTATGATGGGTGTGTTTGCATCTTCCTGCAGGTCACTTTCAAGTGGAGTGGGATACATGTCAACTGAAGCAGCTTCCCCTTGGCCATGTTCCGGGCTAGACTCGTTGCCACTCGAGCTTGAGTCCTCTTGCAGAACCATTCTGACCTTAGGAGTGACCTGCTCGCTACACCCAAAGGTGAACCCCAATCCTTCCAAGTTGACCCTAACAACCTCATCAATCTTACGCGAGCCAAGAGGTGTATAACCCACAATCACCCAATCCGGCGTCTTCTGGACTGCATGCGGTTTCCTGGCATCAAACACCGTGGCCTCGTTAGCCAGCGTCACACAACTCGGTGATTCCCAATCCGGTTCGGGTAAGACACCTTTCCGAACATCATCATCCGGATGAACCCACAGCCTAAGGATGCCAGGCACATGTACCAAATGATTGAGGGAGCCCCATTCATTACGAAAGTCCTTGTGTACAGGAACATCCGCAGCGCGCATGATCATGAGCGCGGTCCAGGAAGGAACAAGGCAATCCCCTTCCCCTTTTTTCAACCTACTCCTCAGAAAGCTATTCACATACCTAGTAAGGTTAGGGTTTTGATGCGTGAGCTTAGTCATGCCTCTAATGCCTCCGTGGCAATAGGCACCCGACACAATCCGATCATCAAACTCACCCCTGCGATCAGGCGTAGGCTGGACCGTCCCGATGACATGATCAACAATCTTCGCGAATGTTTCATTGTCAAACCCTTCCCGAATCATAGCAGAGATGGCCAAAGCCTCCGAATCGGTGGACTCATCATACCCAACAAAGCGAATCGAGGACTTACCGGTGACTCTCCTCAACGGGACGGAGAGAGACTCATGCTCCTCCTCATCCCCGAATAAGTCCAAATCGTCAGACTCCTCCTGGATAGGTGGGACCTTGGCTTCCTCTAAGGCACTTGGATCTATTACCCCAGAGCGGAAACCCTTTGAAGACACTAAGTTGCCATCCCCTGTGAGAAGCACATGTCCATCAGGAACCGAAATGTGAGGGGCCATATACCTGGTCATAATCCAGCGCGGTGAAAAATCCTTGATCGCTCCAGAGGGACGCTTTAGCTTATGGAGTACATCTTGCCCAAATGCAGGAAGTGAGGGCTCTCCATGAACCCGGCGATTATGCGACTCCACAGCCCATCTTGCAGCGAGAGGCCAAAACCTTACATCAATCTTGGACGACGTGATGAGAGTCTTAACCCTAGACTTAACCCAACCCACGGTCCGCTCGGCAAGACCGTTCGCCTTCTTGTCTGTTGGCAATGAATGCTGAACTCGCACTGAGTGTTCAGTCATCCAACGGTTAAGTCCAGAAGAAGTGAACTCAGTTCCCTGGTCACAATGAAGGATTTGAACAGGATACTTCTTATTGATGGAGAGTATCATACGCTGAATACCATTGGCAACATCTGCCCCGGTTTTGGATTTCAGCGCAACAAAGTAGCGCAACACCACCATGTCGACTGGCTTACTCAGCTCTTCCACCAACCGCTCAAACTCAACCTTATCGGAAGGAAGCTCCTTATCACCCCAATCCTCCAAGGATTCAGCAACCTCTAACCCTTCAGGCTCGTTCGATCCATCAACCGCTTGGGCTGATGCACTAGGCAAAATTCCATCATCATTTCGGAACAACTCAGAGTGAGACTCCAACTCAGGCTGAGGTCCCCCATCACGGTCATCGAATTCCCCATCATCCAGAACCGATGGTTCGTACTCATCCAAGTCTTCATCTAGAAGCACATCCGAAGGGAAAAGATCAGCCACCCCATGGGGATCCTGTGGTAGGGACGCTTGCACGACAACAGATCTAGGTACCCTGAAGGCACCCACCAGGCCGTATTTGACGTGCGGATTACCTGATACCGATTGCTCATCGCGACCATGCTCTCCCTTTGGAAGAGGACCGAATAAATCCACGGATAAACTGAAGGACTGAGGAAACTTCACACGGCGATGTTGAATCCCAAGCCCCGCTCCCTCGATGCAAAACCTACAGTCGCGTCGGTAAGGAACATGGCCATTTGCAATGTGCGCTCGCCACTCGGAGGCCTCATGAGGTTTCAATCCTCTTGGATTATCACTAACCCCATCCTTATCAGGTCCGGCAGATCCCACCACCTCAACCCGAGGATCCAAACCTTCATTACTACCCGAAGCATCCTGATGCCCCTTTGATGAAGCAGATTTCAAACCGTCAGATATAACCTTGTCAAGCTCATGACAAGGTGGACATGGCACTCGACCTCTGAGGGCTTGCACAACCTCAGACCTCAACCTCATTGTCCACCTGCCGCACGCCCTACTGTGACTCTGTCTACCATTACCCATAAACTCAAAGGACTCGGTAGCCAAATGTTGCAGTGGCAGGTTTGTGATCACGGACATTGGAACAATATGAATAAGTCCCTCTGATTTAGGAGTCTGAGGAACCTCAGCCATCCTGGACCAGGCAATCCACGCCTGTCTCAGGCCCTCGTCCCCAACCGGAAGGTTCGAACACCTAAAGTAGGGAACTCCCCGGCCCTTAGCAACGGATGCCACCGTCCAAAGAAACATGTCCTGTACCGCCAGTGGAGACTTGGCCTCAAAGGAAGACTTTGGTGGAGAGGCCAGTATCGCAGAAATACGTCCCGACGCAGCTGCCCACAGCAGCACTGACCAAACACCGTAATTCTTCAGCAGATTCCAACCCTTTCCACCCGCAGATAGCACATCCACCTGCAAAAGCTCAAAACCTTGTTCCTGGGTCCAAGCCTTGAGTGGATCATCACTCACCTCGGAGCCTGAACACAGATGCACCACCCAATGGTTAGATGCCAACAGGGCTCGGCGCTTGGCTCGCTTCAACGGGAGTCGCTTAAGGATCTGCTTACCGGCCGTCTCTGTCATACCAGGCAACTGCTCGGCTAGTTGAACCTTCAACTCCTCTGGAAGATCCCGGAGGTACGGTTGACAGAAGATAGCCCTCAAGGCATCACCCCTATCGCCCGAATCAATGTACCGTTGAACTGCCTCAGTGGGATTCAGTGGTTTATCCAAGGCATGCATGTGGCACTCAAGCTCCTGCAACTCCTCCTCAAACCTCCTCAACCTTATATCCTCCAGCTCGCGAATAAGGTCCAAGGCCTGAGATTCTTGGATATAAGGGCACGTATTCTTGGCTACACCGGTGCGCAAGACCCCATGTGCTGGATGCATCACACGCAATCCATTTTTCCTGGACCAGGTGATATTACACCCCAGACACTCTACTAGGGCACCCAGTGGGAGGATAGTTTGTGGCTTATCCCCTGAAGAACCCGTACCCTCATGTTCCGGGACCACCAGGGTTCCCCCACTTGTCCGAAGCCATTGGGTTCTGGCATCTCCAGCCAGCGTAACCGGAACGGGTTCCAAGTTCGTGAGCTCAGATGAGTAAGGTATGACGGCATGCGTTGCTCCACTATCGAGTAATGCCCGACACTCATTCTTATTCTTTTCAATCAAGTCCTGCGCAACAGAAAAGGCCTTGACCTCATAATCCCTGGCCATAGCTCTGATCCCCTCAAGCTGAGCACTAAGAGAAGCAAGGGTTACTGGTGTACCCTGCGTGGGTGGGGCCGTGGAAGAGCCTGCACCACTGCTGACTTGTGCATTAGATGAGGATGAATGCACCTGAGGAGGTACCGGAGATGCCTGAGGCGGTATGGGGACCGTCCCAGCGGGGTCCGGAGCAGGAATAGCTTGTTGCAATATCAACGCGGCATCTGCGAGCATCGACTTGATTTGCTGGTTGCTTGATGAAGGAGCTACAGGAGGCGGTGGAACCTCTGGTGCAGATTTAGGGGTACCGGACGGCTTCGGCGGGGCCTTAGGCTTCAGTTTATCGTCACCCTTCAATCCCGCCTTGCACTCCGAAGGTTTATGTCCCTTACCACCACAATTACGACACCGTTGCGACCGATCCTGTACCGGTATCAAGTCCCAGTTATGCGCAAAAGTACAATCCGCACCCTTCTTACATCCAGCATTACTCAAATAAAAGGAACACTGAGGCTTTCCCGATGACTGGCCCTCACTCTGAGCACCTGCCTTACCAGCACCCTTGGGATTTACCTTAGGCGGCTTGGGAGCCTTAGGGGAAGGAGCCGAAGTGCCTTCCTGGGCGTCAACACCTCGGACCTTTGCTGCAGAGCCCTGACTCGCCGCTTCACGCGACTTGTCCTTATCAGAATCACGTTCCTTAAAGACCCTATGATTAATCGCCTCTAGCTCACCCAGAAGCTGTGCATGCAGTTTCCCAACCTTCGTCTCGTCTGGGTTTGAATCGATCTGCAGATTGTGCCTTGTGAGATTGACTCTGAAGGCAATGTCAGGGTGAGAAGCGAGAACCGATTTGGCTATCTTACCTAACGCACGCACCTGGAGCGAACTGTCAGGAAGAGTACCACCCAACTCAGACATGCGCAGGCACCAACGCTTCCACTTACGCAACCCTTCAATAGTGTCTGCCACCGATGAACCCGAAGGAGGATCCTGAATGCTGCGCAACCCGATTTCACGTTCAGTCAATGAGCCTGGTGCATATATTACATACAAACGACAAACCAAGGCCAAAAGCCCTGTGACCCTCGAGGCGCTGACCTCATCTCTGATAGGAGACGGCAATGCAGCTAAGATCATGGTTTCTATTCGCCTTGCTACCCTAGCCCACTTAGGACGACAAAGATGATCAGAGGGAGTAGGTTTCGCTGTTAACCTTCCTAGAGCATCCAATCGCAAGTACGATGAGTACCAAATCCCAGCCTCCTGAAGAGTACAATCCCACAGTTCCTCAGAGGAATCACTTATGTCTGACAATGGTGGACGAGAAATATGCAACCAGTCAGAGAAGGCAAGACATGCCTCCGGTCCCAAGGGCGGTAGCTCTGGAAGAACTGTAACCCCAGGTCTAATCACTTCTGGTTTCTCCTTATCCCCTGACTTAGGAGAATTCCCAAGCTCTGAAACTAACCCCTGCAACTGAGCCATACCCGCAAGAACCACGCTAAGAGGATCAAGACTAGCCTCACCCATAGAACCCCGCGTATTTTGCTGAACCCCGGGATCTAAAGACCTACCCTCAACAACCGAACCATCATTGACCTGGGTTGCTGCGCCCCGCGGCGACTGCGGAAAGGATACCGCTGCTGGAGCTTTAGGCGGGCTGGGGCTAGGGTAATTAATCTGGGTTCCAGGAGGACTGGGACTTAGATGCATGGCCTGACTTCCAGAGATATTGGATCCTACTCCGGGTCCTACTTCAAGTCCTAACCTAGAACCTGGGTGGGGTCCTAAACCCGAAGGGGGCATCAGTTCAGGATGAACCGGAGGGCCATTGGTAATATGCACTGGAGGAGGCATTGGAGGGGATATCGAAGTAGGGACTCTTTCTACTGCATGGTTACTCTGGAAATCCACTAAGCTCTGAGGTGGAGGAGGCAGTGGTGGCGGGGTAGGCGGAGATGATCCCAAATCCAAGGATCTTTCAGCCCTCGCATAAAGGTTTCCCCCTAGGATAGACCCTATACTCTTACCAATCCACCCAAATCCAGGGATACCACCATGATTCACCGAGTCCGACCTAACATCCTGTACACTAGAATGCTGAGCTACCTCTACTCTATGCCTCAACTCAGAATTTTCAAGCGCAAGAGCTGCTAGCTGAGCCTTCATAAGTCTATTCTCATGCTCATGGGCCGCCATTACCTCAATCAGCTGACGACGAACTTCCGCCTGAATGTCACTTGACGTCTCTGAAGTTGCTGTTGGCTGAAGTGTATCCCCAGGTCCCTGAGGATAAAGATGAGGAGCAGCTGCATGTAAGGCTTGCAAGCGTTGCATCACTTGACCATCGAAAAGAGGTGTATTGGGAACCTGCCCCTCCGAAGGTACTTCCCTCCTGTCTTCCAAACTTGCAGAAGATCTTACAGAAGCATATTCGACACCATCGTTCGCGCTCGGAGAGATCATGGGCACATGTGGGCCAGAAGGACCAGCTACCATTCCCTCCACTAGAGGAAGTGATTGCACAGCCCTCATCACACCACTGAAGAACCCCGTTGCTCCTCTCTCCAAGGTCCGTTGTGTCTGTTGTACCTCAGTAACCACGACCTGAGCCGTAGCCAACTGTCCAGAAGGTTCAGTCCTAACAAGCCCAGATGATCCACTCACCTGACCCTGCTCTCGCCCCATCACGGGACGAACCTCATCATGGCCCGTAGCTCCGCCACCCTCAACAGGTGGAGCAACTGTCTCTCCATCCATGTTCTGTGAGCCCCTCATGGAAGGAGGAACACCGTTCATCACAGTGCCAGCTGCACCTTCTGCAGAAGCTGAAGCGCCAGTAGCGTTTGGGCGACTCATAACCTTTTGATTGCTTGGTAAGTCACTGGAGTTCGGATTGTCCTGCGAGTCGAAAGTGGCCATGCTAATCTTCTCCTGTATCGTTCCAACAGTCAGAGACAAGCCATCGGCGCACCTACTTTCTTCAACGTAGCTCAAGACAACGCAATGCTTCACATATGCGGAACATCCGATGAAGTTGTCCTCAGGACTAACCCATGTTCAACGTTCACATGGAGCTCTGCTCCATACATGCCTTCACGGCTACGGAGGACAACAAGTGAACTTCAACCTGACCCTAAACACAAGTGGGCCTTCAGGATCTCAACAAACCCCCCTAAACCCCCAAACCCTACACACTAACCTTAAACCCCCAACCCTAAACCCTAAACCCCAAACCCTAAATCCCTAAATCCATAAATCCATAAATCCCTAAATCCCTAAATCCCAAACCCTAAACCCTTGTAGTCACCAGAGCCCAGCTGAGGCAGTTCCTGCCCGAGGGGGACCCAGCCAGGCCCAAGAGTCGTTCCCCGGCTTGGTCTCCGAATGCGTTCCGGGGTTTGCCACTACTACGACGACGACGACGACGACTACTACTACTACTATTATTATTGTTACTACTACTACTACTACTATTATTATTGTTGCTACTACTACTACTACTACTACTACTATTACTACTACTACTACTACTACTACTACTATTACTACTACTACTACTACTACTACTACTACTATTACTACTTTTTTTATTATTGTTGCTACTACTACTACTACTACTACTACTGCTACTACTGCTACTCAACTCTTGCTCCTACTTATACAGCTACTACGGCGACCTGCCTAAAGCTTATGACCGAGGCGTTCAGTATCTCCTTCCTCCCATCTTTCTGCACGGCCTGTACAACTGGCTCTTGGGCTGCAGCGCGGGAGTTGCGACTTAATTCAGAAGCCTAAACTATTTGCAATGTTCTTCCTGTTATTCCTTTACAGTCTCTAATGCAATTCAGTACAAGGGAGCTACAGTAAAATCACCTGACGGCCTCTATCTGCATGGGAGCCGAGCTCATGACCGCTCAGAACTCGTCACCTGCGTCCAAAATCCTGGCCTGGAGGAGCCCCGCTTGGAGGTTCATGGGTAGTTATAAGTGGGGTTATAGGTCCCCCAATAGGGGTTATAATTATAGTTGCCCTACTTGTAAGCCTACTTATACGTACCCATGAACCTCCAAGCGGTACTGGGTTCTTGCTAAGTTTAAGTTTAAGTTTCCGTAGCCTGATAGTGACCTATACTATTTTGGGGCCTCCTTACTACAATTATAGTAAAAATAAATACTCCCGAAGCCCTATTCTAATTATTAATGCCTCTACGTCAAATCCCTTAGCAAGAACCCAGGATATCGGATTCAAGGCCCCGGATTCGAAGAAAGCTCATGCACCCAGGTGTTCGACCCTTCAGCGCTGTGAGGCCTACGAGGAGACATACCAGGCAAGGTTTGGGGCTTCTGGTTTAACATGACCGATCTTATACCTCAGAGCTCCTTATTTATGGCAGCAGCAATGAGATGAGATTTATTCATTGAGGGTTCGCCTGAAACATGCTCGCTCAAATCTAGATACGCGTCGAAGTGTGAACCGATTTGTTTCTTCGGCTTGCTTGTAGGATGCTATGCTAGAAGACTCCTAGCCCCTGTCCCGACTCACTTTTTGCGGCCGAGGGACAGCTTTACAAGAGTGATGGCTGCTACCTACCGCCAACATGGCGAATGGTTTTCAAAGCAGCGCACACCGTCCGGAGCCAAGATCAGGGCTGCAGCTGGCTGTGTCGATTCCCCGGGCATTCCTGCTCGTAGCTTCGAAGACAAGCGAAACATCATAATAAAGTGTCGTGTTCTTGTTGGGCTGCCGGTGCTTTTGCTGCTGTTGTCGTTGTTGTTGCTATTGCTCTCGCTCTTGCTCTCGCTGTTGCTGTTGCTAGTATTAGTCTTCTGCTTATTGTTCTTCTTATTACTGCTCCTGTTGCTGTTGTTGTTGTTGTTGTTGTTGTTGTTGTTGCTCTTGTTGTTGTTCTTGTTCTTGTTCTTCTTGTTGTTGTTGTTGTTGTTGTTGTCGTCGTCGTGCTGGTGGTGGTAGTATCAGTTTTAGGGGCTGTGGCAGTGGTATTGGCACTTCTGCTGGTACTGGTATTGGTACTCTTACTGGTGGTATGTGCTCTGCTCATTCGCACCGGCCTGGCTCAGCTTTGCACCAGCGCCGAAGAACGCGCTCCCGCAGCGTGCGCAGCACCAGGAAGCGGCCGACCTGGGCCCACTTCACCTGCGCAAACTGCAAAAGGGCGACCTCAGACTGTGAGGCAGAAGACTAGAAAGGCCGATCAGAAGGCCTGAGCGGCATCGGCGCCAGTGGTCCCGGGAATCGTGGCCGTGCCGCGCACAAGCGCCGCCACGGGAAGGGTTTCTGGGAGGCGGGCTCAAAGAATGAGGCTCTTGGTTGCAGACGAGCGAGAAGGGATCTTAAAGGCCAAGTGGCTCTCTTCCAAGAGCTCTGCCAACGCAGCCAGCTCCTCACAAGGCTGAAGCGGTGCTGGCAGAATCGCTTCAACATGAAGGAAACGTCTCCTGCACGCCCGTGAGGAGCCCAAGGTCAAGATCCAGTAAAGCCAGCAGCCCAGAAAGCTGGAGAAGGCCCACCTGCCCCACGACAATCCAAGGACCTCGAATTCTTGGAAGCGCCTTCAACCTTCCTGCTCGGTCAAGAGCCATGAGAGCCTCCTTTATTCAATTTGCAACCCTTTTTGCGACCGTTCCCCAACACCCCTCCTCCCGCCTTGTCGCCAAAGGATCTCGAAAGCTGATCGAAGGCCCTTGGCACGAGGAAGGCTGTTCATATCCCATGCGACAAATCCTTGTAAACCTTCTGCTTCGAGGTGAGTGGTCAAGTAGCTCAGAAAGCTAAAACAGACTGATTCTCCAGCGCATCCCGGGTTGGACACCGAGGAACCGTTCCGCACCACCGAAGCACCAGCAGACAGCTTCTGCAAGTGCCTTCGGACCTTCGAGGTGAAAGGCATGGCTGGGGGTCCTTTTGCACTGCGGCCCTGCAGTGCCTTGTTGGACACCCGAGCTCTCCAGATGCCGGAGCAAGGAGGCCCTGTGAAGCAGCTGCTCCTTGCCTGCCCACGGGTCGTCACTGCACACACTGCACTTGCCAAAACCCGGGCCGCTTGCCTCGTGCCGTCTGGTGCGCTGAGGCAAGCTCTGAGAGTTCAGTCTGCCAGACAGAGACTGGACGCAGGGCTCCTGCGCTTCTGCTTGTGAAATCGTGTGGACCACCGTTTTCCGGCTGGAGACGTCCTTGTCTAAGCGACTGGCGACCTCAGACAGCAGACCGAAGTGTGGTGACTCTCTGCCCTGCCATGTCTTTGGCCGAGCTCGTGGCTGGCGGTGGCCCGTTGCTGGGAGCGCTGCTCCTGAAACCACCAAACGTAGTCCTGAGACGACGAGCAGGGAGGTCTCAGGCGAGTGCCGTTGGACTTGGGTTGGTGTCCTCCCCATGGCTGCTCTCCCGGATTTCGTGGAAGGGGATCTCTACACTGCGTTCGCCCGTAAGCACGGGAAACCAGACCTTCGACACAGACAGGATACACTGGCGCAGACTCATGCGGGAAGAAAGGGCGGCCTCCCGTGGGCGTCGCGTTGGCAAGACCTTCGTCTCCGCATTGCTATAGGCTGGAGAATCCTGCAAAGTTTGAACGTCACGTCATGTCCCCAGCCTTGTTGACGCGTCTTACGGATCTTGCCAAAAGCCGACACGTTTCAGTTAATCCTTAAGAGATGCACTCGTCCTGAAACAGCCTGGATCCCGTCGCAGGTCGACTGGAAGAGGACGGGCTGCAGGCCTCAGCGAAAAGCCATGTTCATGGCAATTGTTCGAGCAAAAATATGCACAGTTTTGAACTTGAGAGATGCAAAGCATTTGACAACCGCCAGCATCCCGCCACCCCCTTCCTTCTACCGTCTACCAAAGTCTTCGACTCGCACTCGGAACTAGTACATCTCCAAAAACCACAAAATCTCTCAGTCCGAAAGGCTCTGAATGTGATGGGTCCGTCTTCTGCTTCTCTGGGAGACGCCGTCGACCGCGAATGCAGCGAATCGTCGACGGCCACTGCAGGTGTCGGAGTCGGTGTCCTTCCAGGGTGAAGATGCAACCAACGCCTGAGAAGATGTCCACTGCGATTCGATCTTGTGGTGGTGCCAGGAGAATGACTTCCCGCTTGCCTCATGTCTTTCTTTCGCCATGGTTGTGGGCTGGGGTTTCCCCCCTTGCCCACGTGCTTGTGCGCCCCCGACTGTTGCGGGTGCCGGTTGCATATGTTGCATGCATAACCGATGGAGTGCTCGCAGACAAAGGACACCAAGCATAACAGACAGCAAAGAAACACCTAGCCCATGCGTCACTTCATCAATCATTTGCAACGCGCCAAGATGTTTGAAGGACAGGTTTCAAGTTGAGTTCACAAGCAAGCGGGAAGCAAGGGCGCAAAAATCACTCTTGCTCAACTTGAAGGCCTGAAACAAAGGGGGTCACGTCTTCCTTAAGCCGAAAATGCATTGTGCGGTATGGCACAAAGCCTCATGTCTCTCTTTTCTTTCTGCAGGGCTAGGGGCGAG
>CAJNDV010032970.1:27466-37589 GCA_905221635.1 Symbiodinium sp. CCMP2456
AGAAGAGACCTAAAGACGGGTCAGGCCCCCGGGTTGAGGACGGAGCGGACCTCAGTAAGAAAAGAGAGGGAGAGAGGGGCAGAGAGGCCGCTCCTCCTTGAACCACTCGCGGCTTGAGCCAAAATGGCTACGGTCTCTCTCTCTCTCTCTCTCTCTGTGTCTCTCTACCGGGACAAAGGGAAGGGACGGACATCCCCCGCCTTGCGCGCGAGCGCACACCCGCAGTCCTCGGGTGTCTTCTCCCTTCAAGGGTGTGTCTCGCCTGAAGGCTCGGCTGTACAGACAGGAAATCGGCTCTTCGTGAGATTGCCGAGGCCCCCGTGCAACAGGACAACAGCGGTGCATGCGCAAGTTAGCATCTTGGATCCCGGTTGAGCAAGTGGTTCAAGCGTACGTGCGGAACGGAAGGCCCGCTCTGGCACCCCAGGCACACTTTGAAAGTAGCTCATGGTGGCCTTTTTGAGGGAGCCAAGCTTCATGACAAAGGTTTGGTATCTGCATGGCAATGTCGCAGATTCAACACCCTGTCGTAGCGGCGGGCGAGCAGCAAACAGTGAGGCGAACGATACCATCGCAATCAAGTTTCATGCCAGCCTGCAGTTCCATCCACTGCTGCGGGACCACTTCGCGGCTTTAATAATCTCACAACCCTCTTCTTTGACGTCCCAAATCCGTATGAGTATCACAAGCGAGTCATGCCCGCTATGGCGAGCAAAGCAGATGCTCTATCACACCAAGCCAGAACCCGACCAGTCAAGTCACCGACACTGCTGCAGCCAGAAGCCAATTCTAAGCCTTCGGTGCCGGTGCATGTTCCGTCTCTCCGTCCCTATCTGTCTCCGTTTGGCTCCTTGTTCTGTCTGTGGCCTGCGAATAAGGGATCCACAGAGCGAGAGAGGAAAGATCGAGACAGAGGGGTGAGAAGCGAGAGACGCCGAGGCCCTGCCTCCCGGATCGCGCATGAAGCAGCGGCGCCGACTGCGAAGGCTGCAGCTGCTGCCGCTGCCGCAGTGTTGCTTCGATGGCCGGCGGGGCGTAGTTGCGCTTCCCCAACTTCCTGCCAAAGTCAGGTGCAGCATGTTGAAGGATCTTGAAGGCTTCGAGACTGAGAGGGCTCGATTTCTACGGTACGGCATAATGCGGAAGCTTGCAAGCACAGGTGCAAAAGTGCGGCTCTGCTGGAAGTCGACTCAGCACTGATCCCTGCCTCCAGGTCGTGCAGGGTAAGTCCCGTTGGGGCACCCGAATTCTGCTGACCTGCGATTGGGAAGGCCCATTCTACAATGCATCTTTTCGAAAGATGCGAATCCCAAGCCTTTAGCGAGTCCTCCTTGAGGGGTCCAAGTGGCATGGAGGGCCCGGTCGAATCGGAACCCCGAAGCGCCAAAGGCTGTTGTCTTTCCTTTTGACCTTTTTCTCGGGCATCCCGAGCTTCCGGGCTCTGTGCTGAATCCGATATCCCTGGCATGATCGGCGGCCTTAGATGCCTTTCCTTTTGGAAGACTGTCTTTATGTTCACCCCCAGCTCACTAAAGGCCATGATCAGGATCTTTGAGCAATTCGGCCACAGGTTCGAAAGTGTCTCCGCGCACCCCACGCGTCGAAGCGACGTACCAAACATCGAAGATGCAGTCCACATACACCTTGTCGAAAAGGTCCGAGTGCATCCGGCGGCACACGGCTAGAGCAGAAGCCTCTCCAGCAACACTGAATGACCCGGCAAAGACCCTGCATTGCAAACATGCTCTTGCCCACAGCTTCCGCTTTGCCGCTTGCGCTTAGCAGGAACCTACAACAGGCACTTCAGGCACCCCAGCCGAGATCTTACTCAGCCAAGGTGGCTGACACAACCAGTTAAATAGTTAAAAGCCGAGCTCTGCACCTATGAACTAAGAGCAGATCAGAGGCACAGGGAACCCGGTTGTTGCCTTGCACCTCGGATTCAAACTTGGACGTGCAGACTCTGAACTCGTGCAGGTACCAGATATTCATGTCTGACGCTTTGGATTCACAAGGTGCTGTTATGCTTCTCCTTCTCTTTCAGTCACTGAGGCTGTCTCTCAGAGCGAGTGCCCCGAGCTTTTTCCGGGATGTGAGCAAAGCCGTCACCTCGATATGTCCAACTCGTGGTGGGACTTCTGGCGTGCACTAATCTCCCCACTGAAGCTGAGCATGCAGCCGCGCTGGTGATAGCCTGCAAGGTTTGTACATCCTTGGCCGGGTTCCAGCACGAAATTGGTTGGCAAAGCACTACACTCGAGGACGGGACGCTCGCAGCGAGCTGCCATGTGTCAGAGCCCGCGACGACCAGCTCAAACCGAAGCCAGAACCTGCACACACAAGCCGCCCCTCAGGGCCGGTTGCCCAACTGGCAGCCGCTGTTGGCGGAGTCTGGCCTAGGCCTGGGCCTGGGCTTGCTTGTTGCCGCCTGGGCCGCCTGGGCCGCCTGGGCTTCCCAAAGGAGCTGTCATGACGGCCTTTTCTCTGTGCTCCGGCCTTCCGCTGCGCCAGCAGCGTGGCTTTCGGAAGGTGCACCTGAAAATTTTTAACAGACTTCCGCTTACCGCTTGCAAGGAGCAGGTGACTGGAAGAAGGATGGATTGCTGCCCACAGCTTCGGAGTTCTAGTTTCGGATCTCCCGCAACTGATGCTGGAACCACAAAAAGACTCGAAAACAGCACGAAGACCATTCACAAGCCTTGAATCGGACCGCTGAGCAACAACCACAAGGACAGCACTGCACAACGAGGACGACGACAGCCACGACGACGGCGAAACAAACGCACGACCAAAAACGTGCAGGCAACTGCATCTTGCTTTGATCGTGTGTTTTTCGCACCAAAAGAAGATCAAACCAACAACTCCATGTGTTTTGCCACCAAAACTATGATGCAAGCAACGGCCTCTTGCCTTGACCATGTGCTTCTTGGCACCAAAACCATGGTGAAGGCAACGGCCGCTTGCGTGCACCGTGTGTTTTTGCACCAAAGCCATGGTGACGGCAACGGCCATCTGCCGCTTGCCTTCCCCATGTGTTGTTGGCACAGAAGTGATGGTGAAGGCAAAGACCGCTTGCCGAAATGTTGTGATCGCCCGATGAGGAGGCTGGTTAACAACCAACGGCTACTGTTTAGTTAGGGGCTTGGATAACAAAAGCCGATCAACTGCATGAGCGCACGACTGTGGCCTTGTAAGTTTGGAGTTTCAGGGCTCTGTACGAGGTTGTGCGGGCCTAGAACGCTTCGCATGGCCATCGCGGAGTTGTGGATGGTGTGGCCATGCATGTGGATCCGGCTTTGGGGGGCTAGGACTAGCAGTGTTGTTTGCACACAGGGCCCGAAATCGACACCGGCATTGAACCGAAACTGAAGCGGGCAGGATCCGAAACTGCCCGCAGCATGTTCCGAAACCGCTCGGAAACTGGACACCGAAACTTACCGCGAGAAACCTGAAACTCGTAACTTCCAGGATGGAGGCCCTCTCATGTTCGGCTGGACGTCACTGGAAATCGTAGAGGTCCACAGCTAAATACAGCTGAATTAGCGCTGCACATCCTAGACTTTCAGTTGCAAGTTTTGCAGTTCGAAGGTCTGGATTCAGCGAAGCTCTGCATGTGCTCTACCCGGACTGCCACACAAGGCTGGCGTGAGTTCCTCTGAGTTCACGGCTCGGGTCAGCGTGTCCAACCTTCGGCATCGAGCGGCAGCTGAAGCGGTTCCGACGCTGGGGAGCGAGGAGAGGACATGCTCTGAATCAAAGCGCCGCAACACACCTCTGACCCAGGCGAACGGGGGGGGACGGGGCCTGAGAAAAGCGTCCGCGACGCGCTTGCGCGCCTGACAGAGCAGGTGTTGCACTGCCACAGAAGGACCTTCTGACTTCATCAGCCTTGGGCCCAGGCCACGAGATGGCCTGAGACTTCCGTGGCTTCTGCCCTCTCCGATCGCCTGGGATGGGCCCCATTGGACCCTGGGCGGTCCCACACCACGGGAGGAGCATTGGGCATCCGACGTCGCAGGCGAGTCTGTAGGCCTCAAGTACGACACATCTCAGCTAGGCTAAGGCTCCATGACGTTTCCACCGAGAACCCTGCATCCACAGCTCCAGCCGTTGAAGATCTGAACTAAGCACCTCAATTCCACGCAACGGCATGTTTTTCACGTTTGCAACTGCAAATGAAGCCATTAAGCATCTGGCGAGCTGTCTTTCCTGCACGTATCACACTCGACTTTCGCCCGTCGCCAGCCCTCGAAGCACGTCCACCCTTTCACCCGCCTCCAGGGCTTTGCGTGGAGGTCTCAGCGCAGCGACCGCGCTGCCTCGGAGCAGCGGCAGCACCTCCGGAATTGGACACGACAGACCGCAATGAGGATCAAAGTCGAGCCCCGAAAGCATCTCTGATGGCTCAAGCTAAGCGTTTCAGCGGCACCTTTAAGGTTTAACCCGAACTCTGCACTGACACCCAAGCCTGGCGATAGAGGGCTCGGAGCTCAGGATCGATTGGCGCCTCGCCCGCTCCTGGCCTGGAATCGGACAAGCTTTCCATTACCCCGAAATCCAAATGAATCACTTGCAGACTTGCTAGAAGAACGGAAACCGTCAGTCGGCTCTGGAAACAACGAACCTGTGCGTGGCACCAAGGGTACTGGAAGAGCATGCAGAGGGAGAAAGAGAGGGAGAGAGAGAGGGAGACGAAGGCCGCGCGTGCGTGCTTGCTTGGCGACCGGGGGCCTCCGCTCTTCGGCAGCCAGGTTTGGGCCGGGCTCTGGCTGTTCCACAGCTTGTTGCGAGGCCTCTTCAGACGCAACAAGGTCACACAAGTGAAAACATCCATGCGCATGTATAGTGTGGCTGAATGTAGTTATTATTGTTCTATTGTGACAGTCACGCAGGAGACAGAAATAGAGAGAAGAAAGAGATGTGTGCGTGTGTGCATATCTTTACATATGAATATACTCGCGACTCGCGGCATCAACAATGCCACTCCGCAACTGTAGGGAACTGAGATAGGTGTTCTTGCGTCATGTTGGCTGCACTGGGAAGAGTAGCGGTCACAAATCATGTTCACGTGGTCCAGCGCAAAATGCACAAAAATATGTTGCGTACCAAGCCAAACTGAATTCGAGACTCACTACAGCTCACCAGGCCTGTCCAAAGCGCTAAGCTGAACGTTTCTTTGGGTTATGTACATATATATATATATATAACGTCAGAAATTAGTAGAAAGTTCAATCATATGACATTATATAAAGCAATACAGATTCGTCAAATCTAATAATCTAATATAATCCAACATAATGTCATATAATATGATACAGTATAATAAGACAACGCAGTATAACATTAACATCACAAAAGATCATAGAATGTCATATCATATAATATCATATAACATCATTTAATATCATATATTATCATATAATGCCATATCATATCCTATATTATCATGTGATATATTAATATACAGCCTAATCTAACATACTGTGAGAGAATATAACATAATAAGTATATAATATATCACGACAAAACATAATAAAGTATGCTAAAATACAATGCAGTACCATATAGTATAGTATAACATAACATAGAAAACATAGCCTGGTATGATACGTTGCATTTCACTATAGCATAACCTAAAAGAACATAACAGACTACAACATAATATTGTATAATGTAACATAGCACAGTATAGTATAACATAACATACAACCATGGAGATAAAATAAGACAAGATCAGAACAGATAAAACCATATAGTATAGTAAAATGCTATAGTATAGTATAAGATATTCTCTTCTATTACATCACAGTATTGTATAGTATAGCATGTTGTCGTATAGTGTACAGTATAGTAAGGTACAGTATGGCATAGTACAGTGTGGTGTAGTGCAGTGAAGTGTAGTGTGCTATAGTATTAGGTTCGGTTAGATGAGACTAGACTAGATTAACTGAAATGAGAATGAGAGGGGATTAGATGCTGCTTCAGTGGATTGTTATATTTGGTAAGATTTTGTTATATTCTGTGTTTGTTCATATCTGCAAAGATATACATACACATACTCAGATACATATTATATACAAGTGTATCTCTATGTTATATATATATATATACACACATGTGCGGAACAGATCATGTGAATCATGATGATTGTCGACAGAGACAGACTGCACTTCGCTGGCGGTGCGCTCCTGGGCCTCGTCGGCCGGAGCGGCAAAGGCCACATCGCGCAAAGCCAGGCCTTGGCTGAAGGATAGTTGATGGTTGCAAATTAAATGACTCTATGAGATTTAGCAGCAAAAGATAGGGTAAAGGGGGTGTGTTGAAGGGGTTTGAAAGTATTTCTGTGGTGTGTGTGTGGGGTTTTTCTTGTATGGGTGGTTGCGGTCTCAGAAAAATCCTGTCCAAGATGTGGATGGTTGCTTGGGGTCACCCGAGGCCCCAACAAACACGGTCTTTGGCGACAGCCAGCTCGCAGCATCTCCGCTCCGCTTCTTCAGCCTGCCGGCCGAGCTCGGTTAAGCAGCAACGATTTCAGGTAACGATTTCCGGACTTCCAGCGGCTCGCAAGGCTCGCGACTTCGCCTCCCGGGCAGCACGGCGTAGGCGGCGCAGGGCTCCGGCCGAGGTGGCGCGGTGCTCAGCGCGACAGCGCTGCAGCGAGGCCTTCCAAGGCCATGTGCCGAGGTCGGGGCCGCACCATTGCAGAACCGTCTCCCTGTCTCTGCCTCGGCCGCCTCCAGAGATGCCGTTAGCTCCACAGCCCGGCACTCTCCTAGGCTCCGGCTCAGGTCAAAGGAACGTGAGCCCTCACGCCTGTTTCAGCTTTACAGACTGATCCTTTCAGGCCTTTTAGGTCCTCCCCGGCGATCATTGCTCATCCCAGGCTCTTGCCGCCCTCTGCGCCTGCTCCTGCTGCTCCAGCTCGCGTAGACTTGTCGCGACGATCTCCAGTCGACCCTGATCGTTGCAAGAAATCAGCACGGCCGTCGCCCCAGTTTCGAGGCGCCTGAGAGGCCTTTTTGCCCACGCTTCCCTTGCGTATGCCTCTGGGGGAACGCTTTGCAGTGCCGGGAGAAGAGATTTGCAAATGCACGCCGCCTGAATGATTTCGAGGAATCACTTCCTTCGACGTTTCTGCAACCTTTGGCTGTCTTTGAGCCTGGCGACCCGCTCTGCACCGGACTGCAGTCGTCTTGTCAAGGTCATATTAGAGCCTCAGGGTGCGTCCACTTCTCTGCTGCGGCGTCCTCGGCCTCGCGAACACACTCTGACAAAATTCCGCCGAACTTTTTAAATTAGCCGAGAAGGCTTCCGCATCCCATGCACGAAGCGCAACTGATGCATGTGGAAGATCGAACACAGAGCAGCGAGCTGTACTTGGTATGTTCAGGCAGTCCCTTGCAAAAGAAATCACTTGTCCACATGCAACATCTAAAGGAAATTCACCTCGGCCTCGGCCGAAGCAGTCACAGGTTCCCTCTTTCCACTCCGGGAATCTTTTTCCCATATCCCCAGTGACCCAGCCCTCACTTAAGTGGGCCACTGGGCACTCCAAGAACAACATATAATAAATTGGTCCCCCACGACCAGGGATTTTAACTGTGGAGAGTGGGGCTGGAGGCACGCCCCCTGATTTGCTCGTCCCCGCCCCTGCCCCCTCTGCCAAACCCCTCCGCATTCCTTCCGTGAGCGATTGGCTTAGTTTTCCTTCCGCTCATGGGGTTACAGTCTTGGCAAGGCCTGGTTTAGAACATGCGGAGTGAACGAAGCGACAGGCTGTTGACTAGGGCGCAATTCTTCTAAGCGGGCTTACATCTGCCCAAGAAGAGCCTCAGCTCATATTGATTGCATACCCGCCATGGCCTTTGCCAGGTCCTTTCTGAGCTCGACCATCTCAGCAGTGACCATGGCTATCTCCTCGTTGAAAAGCTGCAGTTCCTGCAACCTCGGAACACGCCTGCCTTGACTGCACGTCTGCACGCACGACGCATGTTCAACCGAGCAACTGCTGTCCACGCGAAGCCTCGACCATTTCTTCTGCCTCAACCATCTCCATCAACGATTGGAAGCATTGCTGACATTTCTAGCCTTCAACACGTCAGGCCCAAGAACAGGATTGGGATAAAGCGGACCCTCCCGAGCGGTGGAGGAAAGCTTAGCTGGTGCCGGTAAACAATGGAAATAGCTTGCCCACAGTCGCTTGGGACGGTGCTCTGGGAATTTAGGAGCATGCCAAACACCGGCCTGGGCCGCTGCTCTCTTCCTCGCCTCTTGGGGACAAGTCCCTCGAAGAAGGCTTGTGCGACCTCGCCACCGCCACGAAATCTCACGGACGCCCTCTGAGCTCTTGCTCTTTGCCCGCCTGGCTCCCAGAGCTGCTTCGTCGTTGCGGCAACCGCTCGCCGCCGGTCCCGGCGCAGGCGCTGGCAAGCTGAGTCTGCACGGCCAGCAGCAGCGCGCTCCTGCCATCTTTCAGTGCGCAACGACTGCATGTTCTCCAGCCCCACGCTGTGCACTGCGCCTCCCGTGCCAGACCATCCACATCCCGCAGGAGAATCCCACGCTGTCGGTACAGCGCTGCTGCCTGTAGAGGAACACGCCGCCACATCTCAGCAGCATACTCCACACTGACCGTGCGCGGGCCTCGCGCGCAGCTTTGTCTGCTTCCTCCGCCGCAGCCGCGCTGGCCTGCCAGGATGCCAAGAGCAGTAGTGTTTGACTGTTGTGGCAGGACAGTGCGGAACTGGAGCGCTTTGTTTACATGGCAGTATAAGCGAATAGTCGCGTCGCAGCGAATCTTGAGGCACAAAGCCTGCAAGCCAGTCTACGTTCTTTTGATAAAGTCCCTGGTCAGATGCAATGCAAGTTCAGATCGGGCAAAACACAAGCAAGATGCCGAAGAAAAGGCAAGTGCGAGGGAAGTGCAGAGCGAAGACTTGCAGCTATAGATTCGCTGCCCTCATGTGCAGCACGCACGCAGGCTGCTGGCCTCGGTCAGGAAAACGAATTCGGATCTCCGCTGCTTTGCCATGTCGGCGCATAACTCCTTCCAAAGTCTAGGCGCGAAGGTCGTCTCCGAATCCGTTTTCTGATCCCGCACCCGACATGCCCCAAGATCCTGCTTCGCTTCTTCTGCTCGAACCTCCACTTCCGCTGTGTGCTCCGTCTGCTCCGCCTGCTCCAGCTCTTTCGTTAGGAGCGGCTCGTGCACAGCCACCCAAGCGCCGAGAACCTCCATGCGAGGGCCCTCCTGTGCTCGAGGAGCAGGGGACAGGAGTCCGGAAAGGAAAGCCGACCTCTCTACAAACGCACCGCACAGAACTCGAAACACATCCTCACATCCCCTACATCCCCTACACCCTCGGAAGACAGACTGCGGCACTTGTTTCGCGGCTCCTGGGCCAAGAGGTCCTGGAGCCGCTCCTCGAGGCCCAAGACCTGGCGATGCCTCAAATCGAAGAGCGCCTGCTCCTGCGAAAGCTCCGCCTCCAGGGCTTCCGCCTCCAAGGGACCTTTCGTTGCTCCGGAGCCGGAGGCGCCCTGCAGCTCAAGGATGGAGCCAGCCCTTTTGTCCAGGTCCACGTGGATCTCGGCGATGGCGTCCTCGCAGCCGCAACTTCGCTTTGCTTTGGTTTCACGGAGACTGCCTTGATCAGTCACAACATACACCGTCAAACCTCGACTCAAGCCCAAGGAATAGGGAACATGAACTATTTAAGTCGCTTTCGGGAAATGGGTGGATTAGCAAACTCCAAATCGCAGAGCGAGAGCATGCGAATGCTGGGAAGATGCAAACAAAAAGCAGACACGAAGATGACACGGCATTAACGTTAGCTTCCTTAAAGACAAGACATAAGCATGTATGCATGTGTGCACGTACCCGAGTATGTAGGTAGGCAGGCAGGCAGGCAGGCAGGCAGGTAGGTAGGTCGGTCGGTCGGCAGGCAGGCAGGCAGGCAGGCAGGTAGGTAGGTAGGTAGGTAGGTCGGTAGGTGGGTAGGGTAGGGTAGGGTAGGGTAGGGTAGGGTAGGGTAGGGTAGGGTAGGGTAGGGTAGGGTAGGGCAGGTTAGGTAGGTTAGGTAGGTAGGCAGGCAGCAAGGCAGGAGGTAGTTGTAGTTAGACA
>CAJNDV010032972.1:8512-20840 GCA_905221635.1 Symbiodinium sp. CCMP2456
GACGAAGCCGAAAACTTGCGGCCACCTGGGCAACGAACTGAACCCTAAACCCCTAAACCCTAAACCCTAAACCCTAAACCCTAAACCCTAAACCCTAAACCTCTAAACCTCTAAACCTCTAAACCCTGAACCCTGAACCCTTAACCCTAAACCCTAAACCCTAAACCTCTAAACCCCTAAACCGTAAGCCCCAAGCCCTAAACCCGACAGGTCAGATTCTGCTGCTTCGGATGGAGGATTCGAGGGTCACTGCCGGGGAACCCAAGACTCCTGGTCCTACGAAGACTCTAAGACGGTTTAGGGTTTAGGGTTTAGGGTTTAGGGTTTAGGGTTTAGGGTTTAGGGTTTAGGCTTCCCCAATAAGCCAGGGAAATAAAAGGTCAAACTTTCAGATTATGACTGGATTATAAGAACCCACAAAGTTTAAAGGTTGGTTGTTGGGGAACCAAGAAGATGATACCCCGAAACCAGGAAGAAGGTTTGGGATTAATGTGCAGGGTGTAGGGTCTAGGGGTTTAGTGGTTCAGGGGTTTACGGGTTTAGGGGTTTAGAGGTTTAGGATTTAGGGAGTAGGGTTGCTTTCTTGCTTCAAACGCGATCGGACAAAGCAGAACACCGGCTTTGCCTCAGTTGGGGAAGGCCTTATGATTCCAGTTTCAAGTTCCTGGGTACACACTGCCAGAAACAACATATTTAGGTGTCTTTCTAGTAAGGATCCTTTTGTTTGGGCGTCAAGACATAAGGGTCTCTCATTTCGAGGGTTCCACCAGAAAGTGAGACCCCCAGCCCCAACTGCCTACCCTCCGATGTAAGTTGTCTCTCACGCAACATTCTTACCCTGCTCCCCGAACCTGAAGCCAATCCCCGTAAGCGAACCGTCAGTACGTCTGTACAGCCAGACGACGAACAGAATTTGGGGGAGCCCATCGTTTACGGAACACAACAGCATCTTAATCTTCAAAATGACAAATGTAGATGTGAAAACACTTGCCAGCAACACCATATAACAGTCTTACCAGCGCAGTCATACGAACAGAAATCGCGGCAACAACAGCAACGCGAATCATGGCAATGGCTCATACACAGTAGGTGCAATAGTGGCAGCATGGGCAGCAGTATCTGCAATCATCGCATCCAGACAGCATAACTGAAAGCACTGCTTCGGAAGAAGTGTTACAACACTGTAACAACAACACAAGCACATGTCATCTGGTCCACATGGCTACGTTGCTAGTTGCTGCATCTTTTTCCAACATGCCAATAAAACTCGACAGACAAGTTCAATGGTTTCCTGTTGGCATGCCGCCAAAAGCATCGGTTTGAACCCCGGATCCGTTTCTGAAAAGGAACACGCAAACCAAATCCCGACGTCCGTCATCTATGGACTGCAAATTCCTCACGCGATCCCCAGCCTGAAGCCCTAAACCCAACACCCTGAACCCCAACCCTGAAAACCCTAGACTAGTCCCCTTACAGAATCCTTACAGGAGCCCCGGTAAGAATCCTGAAACCTAAAAACCTTAACCCAATTCCAGTTGATCTCGGCTCCAGGCCACACTCTCCTCCGTGGCTTTAACAGCTTCCACCTGCTGAGTTGGGTGCGTCGTTCGCAGCAGTTTGGGGGTTATGGGCTTAGGGTCTAGAGCTTCGGGCGAGAAGTGTAGCGAAGCGCGGCCCATCTTCGGTGTAACCCTAAACCCTAAACCCTGAACCCTAAAACGGTTTAGGGTTTAGGGTTTAGGGTTGGGCTTCAGGCTGAAGTCGCTATTTGATTTGCTGGTGTGACTTCGACAGCCGTTCCTACTAAGGGGTCATATGAAGGCTTAACCCCAAGGGTCCAAAGGACCCAGCAATCAGGTACTTAGGTTTCGGATAGTAGTTATGTAGGTTACTATTTGGGAGAGTTTATGATTCTTAGGTACTTGGACCCTCAGAAAACAGCAGCCATAAAAGTCGCAATCGACACATCATCGGTGCTCATTCAATGTTACCGTCAGGATAAGTTTAGAAAGCAACTCTAACAATAATAGCAAGCACGTGCATACCCGCGCCAAGAAAAATTAGTTTTGGTTGGGTTCTACATGTCCCAGCCTACAGCCCAGGGTTTGAGACCAGGAGAAAGAGAATCAGGGTTTAGGCTTGCCGTTAGAGCACACTGGAAAAACCCCAAAGAACGCTGACTCCAGAAGAAACCCGCCGCTCGCCACTTGTTTTGCGCTACGAATCCCTAAACCCTAAACCCTAAACCCTAAACCCAAAACTTCCACAAGCCTTACCAGTGGCTGCCGGTTTCAGCGGGATCTCCACCGGAACCTGTCAGCGGTTCTAAGAAGTTACAAGTATAGTTGCCTCATTTTTAAGCCTGGTTGCTGAGTCCCATGATCCTATAAGCTCCATATGACGCACTATGCTGCTAGCTGCTAGATGTACAGCAACTCCATCTTTACATGTTGCAAAACCTTAACCCAAACCCCCAAAACTCTAAACCCCAACCCCCCAAAACCCTAACCCCAAACCCCCCTAAATCACCAAACCCTAAACCCAAAGAGGGCTCAATGGGCTGAGGCTTTCAGTCCCTAAACCCCAAACCCTAAACCGGAAGCCGCAACCGGCTTGGCTTTAAGAGCCTCCGCACCCTCCGAACCTGAGATTCCAGGGAAGTCGGGCCGTGGATATCGGGGTTTAGGGTTTCGGTTTTAGGGTTTAGGGTTTAGGGTTTAGGGTTTAGGGTTTAGGGTTTAGGGTTTAGGGTTTAGGGTTTAGGGTTTAGGGTTTCGGGTTTCGGGGTTCGGGTTTCGGGCTTACGGTCGGGGATGGTCAAAAAATCCTAAAATCCCAAGCCAACAACACGGCCTTCACCACCTCGGGGCTCTCCACCTGCCAAGGAGTTCTGCTCTGGGGGGGATGAGGTTCGACTCGGTGCTCGTTTCAACCCAAAACCCGAACTCTCCAGGTACCCTAAACCCCTAAAACCCTAAAACCCTAAAACCCGAAACCCTAAACCCTAAACCCACCCTAAACCCTAAAACCTTAAAACCCTAAACCCTAAACCCTAGGGGCTCTCGTACCCTCCATACTAGGCACCTGGAGGCTCAGGGAAAACCCTAAAACCCCTTTTGAGCTGGCTGCGCCCCGTGATCTCGGTCACCAGGATTCAGGGTTTAGGGCTTAGGGTTCAGGGATTAGGGGATCGTTTTTAGCGTTTAAGGTTTAGGGTTTCCGGCTTAGGGGGTTTAGGGTTGTGTTTGGGGCTAAGGCGTTTAGGGCTTCGGGCGTTTAGTGTTTATAGCTTTTCTCTCGGTTCCATGATAGTTTAAATAATCTATACAGTGCCTGAAGGGGTTTAGGGCTTCGGACGTCTAGTATAAGCTTTCGTGAGGGCTCTATAAGGGTTTTGATGAGGGTTGTTGGGTGGCTGTGGGACTCAAGCTGTAGCTTTTGTTTAGGGTTGTAGTGTTCATTGGGTCGTTTCGGAACTTTTTGACAAATGAGAGCCATGCCAAACCCGCAGTGATGGAGATTTGCCGAAAGCCCTGAACCCGAAACACTCGACCCGAAACCTAAACCCCTGAACCCTGCAACCCTTCATGCACTGATGGTGCCCTACAAGATAGCGCGGTCGGACGCTGCATTGGAACACGGACCTACACGGCAGTGCCGAGGGTGTATGAAAAGCAACTGCAGATGCCACACACCAGAAAAAGAGCAGCTTCTGGTTCTTACTATGGTTCACATCAGGATCGGAGTGTCGGGATGTCGGTCTGGGTTAGAATTTGAGATTTTTGCAGACGATCGCACGCGCCATGAAAGACTCGGAGACCACGACAACAACAGCAGCAGCAGATCAACTGTCATCAACTGAAGCCCTTAACCAAAACTTCCCGAATCCCGAAGAACCTTTCAGAGTGAGTAGGGGTTAAGAGTTTAGAATGTACGGCTGAGGGTTTGGTATGGCTCAGTGAAGTATTCTGGAGCATTGAGGATTGTTCACAGATGGCACGCACTGTGTTTGTAGACTGATTTCTGGGCGTTCCAGGCTTAGGGAACCGAACCAAAGACTCAAGGAATCTCAGTTGATGTCCTCAGTACAGTCCAGGCTTGTGTTTAGGACGTAGGGCTTGGAATTAGTATAGAAGCGGTAACACTCATGTTAGACGGTTCTTGGTAGTTCGTGGTAGGTAGTTCTTGGTAGAACGAATATCCTAATGCTCATACTGTCTCATACTCTTACCTGTGCTCCTAAATGTTCAGGCCGTGTGTGCGCCAGAATTCATTTCAAGAGATAGCCCGCTTGCTCTTGGAGCCGTACAGAATCTGCTCAGAACCAGCAACGACTTCAGAGACCAGCGGATCCTTCCTTGAAACTCTAACCATCGTGAAATTAGGGGGCTCTGTGCGCCCAGCCTTGACCTCCTCGGCCACAGGCTTTGGCTCCTCAACCTCCAACAGAATGGCGAACCCTACGGAAATTTTCCAGCGATCGAAATCGAAGTATATCAGGCCCATGCTGAGGTTGTCGGAAAATTTTTTCTGCTTGACCCAGCGATTATGCACGATGGCGAGCATAGCTTGTAATCGCTAAAACCCGTCAAATTGGTGATCATGACAGCATGTGGCTGGTGCTTATAATGTTGACGAAGGAAGCTAACGCGACCACACAACTTGACATTCACACTGTGGGTAATGGTGATGTTGATGATGATGACGACGACGCTGATGATGATGATGATGATGATGATGATGATGATGTTGATGAGGATGATGAGGATGATGAGGATGATGATGATGATGATGATGATGATGTCACGAGGCGACTACACCGGTGGCACGACGATGACAAGGATGATGATCGCGGCGGAGGTGCTCAGCATTTATTGTCGAACGACACTCTGAACGCCGGCCGAGAGTTCTAAACTTGAAATTCTGAACCCGGAGCCGGGACGGCCTGCGCCGGGATGTTCTTCACCACCTCCTTCGGCGCCTGCGTCAGTCCTAAACCCTACACTAGTCACTAGATCGAGAAACGGAGAACCTTGAACCACGAACTTGACCTTGCACCTGAAAGCCAGCACCGAAAAATTGCAAGCCACAAAACCACTGAACCCGGAACACGACTGAACCCTGAAGCATGAAATCTAAACCAGAAATTCACGGATCTAAACCCTTAACCTTGTCCCTAACCGTGCGCCCGGAATCCGAAACCACAAGAAGGAAAACCGAACCTCAAACCCTGAGCCCGAACACTGAAAGCGGTTTAGGGTTTAGGGTTTAGGGTTTAGGGTTTAGGGTTTAGGGCCGTAGATAACAGCTTCTTCCAGCCTCCTGCTCAGCGCCCTCGCCTTGCTTCGCAGCATCCTTGTCCTGACAATCGGTTGATTAAGGGTTTAGGGTTTCGGGTTTCGGGTTTCAAGGTTTAGGGTTAAGGGTTTCGGGATTCGGGTTCAAAGTTTAGGGTTTCGGGTATCGGATTAAGGGTCTAGGGTTTCGGGCTTAGGGTTTTCATGCTTAGGATGCATGTATAAGCAGAGCTCCGAAGCATGGCGTGCAACCCAGATGCTGCGCAGAGCTTGGGGCCAGTTTCGGCTGCACCGCTGTTTAGGGTTAAGGGTTCAGTGTGTGTGATTAGGGTTTAGGGTTTAGGGTTTAGGGTTTATGAGGAGTACCCCACAAATCCAAAGCCCAAGACACTCGAAGTGATTTCGGAACAGTCGATCTCTGAGAAGCTTTCACAACGTCTTCGAACGTTAACCTGATCTTTGTGAGCCTGACTTGCTGCTGCTGACACTTCGCTGAAAGAAGGTTAGCGATGAGAATTTACCCGCACAACCCAACATCCCAAGACCCTATTGCCAAAAGAGGCCGCCTCGCATGGGAGAAGCCTGGAATACAGCTGTCGTAGTGACGGGGCAGGAAAACGACAGCAAAACCTGTCAACATCGACAAGACTCCCAGAAGTACTGGCAAGGCTTGGGAAAAGGCCTCGAAGGTTCTACTGCACACGATCGCACCATCAATATACTTTGATCACAGCGGAAGAGCAAAAGTAGTCATAAAACGCTTGCCACCAGGAAAATAAGTAGGCTGGAAAATTGCGACGGCAATCCCAAGGTCCAACCCTGACAGTCTTGGCCCCCAACTTCTGCAACCTCCAGCTCATCAAAGTCGAACATGGCTTTCGCAGGAAGCTGGCTCTTTCTGGAGCTCGTAGGAAGACCGCGACAGTATATCCTATATCCTAAAACCCTACATCCTATATGAATCCTATCCTTAAGCATGAACCTGCTGACATGCAACATGTGGCCCCCGACATTTCCGATCAAGGTTCCCTCCAGGAGCCTGATGCCTACCCGGAGCGATGTAGCCGTTTTGGGCTTTAAGGTTTCGAAGATAGGAGCAATGATATTCCATAAACTATTCCTTTTGGTCCCGAATATAATTCTACTATTCTTCCCCCCCTAAACCCTAAACCCTAAACCCTAAACCCCTAAACCCTAAACCCTCAACAACTGGCCCCTACAGCGTCCGAACCCACATCTTCCAAAGGTGTTCCGTTCGTGAAAAGTCCGAACTCGATTCTTGGGCTTTTATTCCTGAAGTAAGGACTAGTAAGAATAAACATCCCTACCAGAACTTTAGGACATCTCCTGGATATTCCCGGAGCCATGATCGTATGTAGCAAAAACCCTACGCTAAACCCTAAACAACTTTAGGCTGGGTCCAGGGTGAAGGCGCGCTTTGTCGCCAGCGACCGATCCCTCAAACAACTTTCACACCAGGGTGCAGGGTTTAAGGTTTAGGGTTTGGGGTTTAGGATTGGTGCTGTGATTCCGGGTCAGGGAGACCCCAACCTTGAACATTGAAGCCCAAATCCACACCCTGGGGAGGGTTTCGGGCTTGCCCAACGCACATTCTCAAACCCTTAACCCTTAGCCTAGACCAAGATCTGAAAAACCCACGTTTAGGGTTTAGGATTGAAGGTTTCGGGTTTAGGGTTTAGGGTTTAGGGCTATTCGCCTAGACAGGCTGAAACTGCAAGAATGAAAAAGACCCTGAGGCCACAACTCTGTTGGGAGCTCGGCACTGTCTCTGACATGTGGTAGATGATTTGTATGTCAAATCCCTGCGATTTGGGATTGAAGATGTCATGGTTTACAAAGTTTACATCCCACCACTGCAACCCTCAACAGCAGCATCATCAGGAATGCCACCACCGTCTTCAACATAACAGCAATATCAGCAGCAACAACAACAATAATAATATCAGAATGAATAACAGCCTTCGTCGTTGTCAGCGTCGTCGAAACCGCCAACGGTACAAGAGACTGTCTCTTTCACCAGATACGGCAAAACTACAAAGAGAAGGGCTAAGAAACTTGGGGCTCCACGTAAGCCATCACGGACTACGGTTTAGGGCTTAGGAGTTTAGGGTTTAGGGTTTAGGGACCCAGACCCTTGCACTCCTTTTTGGTGAGCTTCGGCACCTTGGGCATCGATGCATTCCGCGCCATTCCGCGCCACGCCACCGGAAACTTCATCAGCAAGACCCACGCTAGCCCAAAACCGTAAATCCTTCGCCTCTCAACCCCGAAACCACAACCACCAAATTTTTGGATCGTAAACCCTAAGGCTCCAAACCCTTAACTACTGTTGATGATATAAACCCTGCATTACCTGAAGGACCCTAAACTATGGGGATGGTGGTATATTCCTTCTTATGGGTAATGCAGGATTTATATTATCAACCGCATTATAGTCTGTCCTAAAGCCTAAACCTTAAACCCTAAATCCAAAACCCTAAACACCTAAACCCTAAACCCTAAACACTGGGGGCTCAAGGGATGAAACTTCCAGCGAGCGATCGTTAAACACCAAAGCAGCGTGTCGGGAGACTCCACCAAGACTGCTCGCCAAGGCGGCTCGCCAAGTAAATGAAAGAAGCCAACTACCATAGAGGCTCCAAGAATCAACAATATGGTTTAGGGATATACTAGACCCTAAACCCTAAACCCAAAACCCTGAAACCCTACTGCACCTACTATATTGCTACTGATAAATAGAACATCTATGTGATGCTTCTCGGGCTCAGGCGCCTCCTCGCCCTCCTCCTCCTACTGCTGGCAGCAGCCGCAGCTGCTGGCCTGCCGCTGCTGTTGCTGTCGCTGTCGATTTGCGCTGCTGCTGTTGCTGTTGTCCCTTAAAGGGTACATATAGGGTATATAGTATATAGTTTTATTTGGCTCCCAGGGTTAAGGGCCCACACTAGGGGCCTGCTATTGCTGCGGCTGTTGCTGCGGATGCTGCTGCTTTTGTTGCTGGTTGCTGCTGCCGCGGCTATCCTTCGCGTCGTTGTGGTTCCTTTTGTGAGGCTGATGTTGATGTTGGGCGGGGGTGAACATTTCATGAAAGGAGGTACACAAGGACGTTCGAGGAAAGCATCTTCATCTACCAATGCTCCTTGGTTTGGCGTAGCCGGAACTTTGCCTGGCAGGGTGAAGTTTGATGCCGTCTCTCGGGACTCCATCCTAGACGGCGAAGAGCACCCTGACTTGCAGGAGGACCGATGGGTTGAAAGGTCGATCAGGTCTTAAGGCTTGTCTTGAGCTCGTTTTGCGAACTGTCGCACCAAGCTTCAGGGTATAGGGTTAGGGCTGTAGGTCTTTAGAGTCTCTAGAAGCTTAAGGTTCAGGGTGGGGGGTTAGAGCCTCATTGCACAAAAAGAGCTGACATAAAGTAGGGTGAGTAAATGACTCAAGAATCGAAACTCATCATCTTTATGATAAGACCATAATCATGATAAAGCCCATCGATTTCGGGGTTTGGGGACACTAGCAGTACCTTACTCTGGTAACTTTTCCAATTGGGATTCGAGCACTGAGGCTCCAGTTTTAGAATTCCCTGCTCTTCGGGCTATGACTGCAGCAGGGGTTTAGCGCTGGAAACCCCTAAACCCGCTAGCCCTGCAACCCTACAACCCCAAAGCCAAAACTCTGATTCCTAAAACCTTGAACCCAAACGCCCTATACTCTCGGATGTGTTTTTTGAAGTGCGGCATGCCTGGTTTAGGCCCCTCACGGCTACGAGGGTCTCTTGGCGTTGCCCAACCCCAAATAACCTGCCTTTTTGATCACTTATGTAAGGAAACTATATTCAGGATCTCTAAAAGGATAGGTCTTATAGCTATACTCAGGATCCCCAAAAAGCTAGGTTTAAATAAAATAAGGTCTCTTAAAGTTAGGCCCTAAACCCTATAAACCCTAAACCCTAAACCCTATAATTTCTAAACCCCAAACCCCAAACCCTAAACCCTAAACCCTGTAAACCCTAAATACCTAAACCCTAAACTCGAAACCCTAAATACCTAAACCCCAAACCCCAAACCCTAAATACCTAAATACCTGTATCCTATTGAGGCACCTGCAAAGCCGAACTAAAGGTTCGATCTGAGTTTTTGGCATTCAAAGCTTCGGGGGCCAAATCAAAACTAACGTTCAGCGCTGAGGGTAAAGGCTTTAGGTTTTCAGGGTTTAGAGTTTAGGATTTCAGGGTTTAGGGTTTAGGATTTCAGGGTTTAGGGTTTAGGAGTTTCGGGTTTCGGGGTTTAGGGTTCAGGGTTTCGGCTTTAGGGTTTACTGTAGGGTTCAGCCCATCGTGGCCTTCAGCCACAAGCAGGGCGAGTTGGGTGGGGAAGCCCCCCTCTCCCGACAGCAGAGACTTCACCCAAATCCCAAAACTGGTATAGGGGTGTTGATATCTGGCACTGAAGGCTGCGAGCTAATAGCATGTTGGCATCTTCTGCATTCTCATCAGCTAGAGGGTGAAGACTTCCGTGTCCAGGAGTCCATAATCCACCACATTATCTAGCCCTAAACGTTGAACCCTAAACCCTCAACAAAGAATTGACGGGACGTCTCTGACAACACCCCTGCGGTGTGAGCACTGGGAAGGCTTCAAGGACAGAGGTCTCCTTTGGGCGCGGAGGGCGGGCATCTGAAGCTCTGGGATTTAGGAAGCTGGGAGTTCTCCTTTGAGGCGGAGGATGTCAAGGAATAGACGTCCTGACCCTCTCGAAAAAACCCGAGTGGGCCGGTCAGGCAGGAAGCCCTTCTGAGCTTCCAGCAGAAGCACGGCCATTAGAGATCTGTTTCGGACTTAGGTTGAAGGTTTAGGGTTGAGGAATTCGGGGTTTGGGTTTGCAGGGTTTAGGGTTTAGGGCTTGGGTTGTGTGTACAGGTTTTAGGGTACAGGGTCTGAGGCTTTGAGTTTTGGGGGTTATCGGTTCGACCACACCCACACAGGCGAAGCAGCTGGCGGAGCTGGGGATCGCCTTTGCGGAGCCGCTGCCGTTGAAAACAAGGCTCAAGGCTTGATATAGGGATCACCAATCAGGGTTTGTACGACATACATACATACATACATACATACATACATACATACATACATACACACCTACATAGTTCTGTTTGTGTATATACACAAACAAATAAGTAAATGAATAAATAAATGAATGAATCGATATATATGTATATATAAAGGCACCGTGAGGAATAGGATTACTCACTACCCACGCGTTCTCAGGCCCCCTTTTACTTGGGTTGGACTTTGGGTTGCCGTGGGTTTCCACTCCGGGGCCAAGCATCCTCTACTATAAAGGAGCATTCGTATGTACGATAGGTTTTAGGGTTTAGGATTTAGGGTTTAAGGTGTTTTTTTGCGCATAGTGTAGGTATATGTATAGTAAGGAACCCAAAAGAATAGTATGACTAAAAACTTGGGCCTGTAATTATCTCAAACACGGCGACAATAACAATCACGATGATACGAGGTTGCATTCAGAAGAAAAGAAACTTCATGTTGGCCATAGCAAAAAACCTACTGGTACACACAGTAATAGTAGTAGTCGACGTCGTCGCGGTGGTGATGGCTACTATAAACCCCAGTACCTTCATGCATATATATATATATATATAACCTGTGCAGCTGCATCTGGTTTCAGTATCCTGACAGACAAGGTCTAGAACCCTAAACACTAAACCCTAAAACCCTAAAACCCTAAACCGAAATCTCGGATCTTGAACTCCAAGCGGTGTAGGACCTGGAGCACGGCACCTGCCTCAAACCAAAACTCCTAAAACCTGTGCACCCAAGCTCAAAACACTGAATGCAAAGAGCTTGCTCCTCACCCGACAACCCGAAAACTCCCGAAGCCTGAATCCTAGGGCTTTGCGCAGCAACGGAGCAAAGCAAACCCAAAGCATCAGCCGAAAATGATCCGCATTGGATCGGCGCCACTACGAGGCGAAAACTGCGCGAAGCGGCTGACGGGAGCACAGACCTACGGTCGCCGAGCTGGTCTGCATATGGGTAGTTCTCTAAATTAGGATGCATTTTAGGTCCCGAAGTTTAGTACGGCATCCTTATAAAAAGAACCCTAAAGGGGCCCCTAATTTAGAGAACTACCCATATCAACTCTGCGTGATGAAAGCATGAATTATGCATCCCCTAAACCCAAAACCCAAGCTTATGCCCCTGGATCCGTCACGCAGAAATGCTCTGGCATTCTCCAAAAAATCTCTTCCCGACCTTGTCCAAGATGAGGATATCAGTGACATCACAGCCTGCACTACAAATCATACTACAAGGGTGACGATGGGGACAGTAAGGTTTACAAGAAGGATGACTACAAGGCTTAATATACAGGTTGCTGTAAAGGTCTTAGAGTTCTGCGATTGGAGAGGTCGGGATTGAATGTCTAGTCTAGTCCGAAAGGAAGTAACAAAGCAAAAGCACTGTTGAATCCCCTCTTTGCTGTCGTGGTTAGCCCTACATCCTAAAGCCTAGGCTTTCCCTATCCCGCTTTCTCTTGCTACGGACTGCGGAAAACCTCGCACTGCACACAGCAACAACGACAACAACATGTGTAAAAGCCGAAGACGCATGAGGGCTCCAAGCAAAAACCTGCAAAAAGAAGGCCAAAATGCAGAGAGCCCAGCGAGACGATTCATTCATTCGTATCACGTAAGAGTGCCTGTATTATGCGTTTGCAATCGCCGCACCTGGGCGCTTGTGTCTTGAAACACCTGTTCCTGCATTCACTCAAGATGGACGGACGGGTGTGGAGCCGCTCAGATGGCAACGGTGTCGCTGAACTCCCTGGAGCACATGGAGACCTGCATCAAAAGGAGGCACATCCGGAACCCAAGTTCGCAGGTGAGTAGTTGTGATGTTTGCTTTCACCGATACTGTTGACGTTTAGTACGGCTGGGAATAAGAATTGCCTTTAGCTCTGGTGGCTCTCTGAAGATGTTTGCAGCAGTAGTAGTAGTAGTAG
>CAJNDV010032973.1:0-19520 GCA_905221635.1 Symbiodinium sp. CCMP2456
CCCTGAACCCTAGTTTAGGGTTTAGGGTTCAGGGCTTAACCCTGAAGCCTAAACCCCAATCCCTATAGACCCTAAACCCTGAACCCTGACTCGTGTGTGGCTTCAGAAGCGAGTTGAGTCAGCCAGAAGACCCGGGAAGCCCGAAATCTCAAATCCAAAACTGGGCTCTCGTTACGGAGTTTAAGAGGAAACCTTATTGCTAACTATAGTTCCCTATGATGGCAACTTCAGTCAAACCTCAACAATGACCCTGCAAAACCGCGACATAGACAGGTACCGACGCTTTGCTCACAAGCTCCTTTATGAACTGTTCTACGCGTTTTCTCGAAGTTTTTGAAGACCATGAAACTGACCCAGTGTTGCCAAATCCTGTATGTCGCATAATGCCATGACGAAGTCTGGCGACGGAGTTCTCTGAGGTCCCTGACACGGCGCATAGCATAAGCAGGTCCCCTTGCGCTCAAGCTGAGGAAGCACATGGTTTGAGGAATTCTAGGCTTTTGTTTTCCCGACACCCTAAACCCTAAACCCTAAACCCTAAACCCTAAACCCTAAATGGTTTGAGGAATTCTAGGCTTTTGTCTTCCCGACATCAAAGGGACTGCTAGCCGGGTCGACTGGTGACCAGGCCGCTCCAGGACGACGCCCGCCGCCGAGGCCGTCAAAACCAAGGTCGGGAGAGCTTAGGGTTTAGGGTTTAGGGTTTAGGGTTTAGGGGGTGGGACAGGCAGAGGGGTGGGTGGGTTAGGTTTAGGGTTTACTTGGGCCTCAGGGCTGAGGTTTAGAGTGACTCTCAACTTTACATTCGCGGCCTTGGAGATAACTTGTGCCTGAGGGTCTTCGTGGTGCCAGTACAACATATCTTCTTCCATCTTGTGCAGCCAGTGTTCGAACCCCCTCATGAAAGCCGTGATACCGCCGCGGTCTTGGTACCGTTCCGGGGGACGGGCTTTGTTTCGTTCTCTGGGACCTTAACCACGAGGTATGTTTTCACAAGAAGCCAAGAGTTCCAGGAAGCCCGGCGGCGCAGCAACGGCTCGGTGCCCGCCGCAGCACAGGTTGCACCGCCCCACAGGCCCGCTGGGATTTGGGGTTGGGTTGTCGGGGCTCCGGGAGGGGTGCATTTCTGGTGCATGTACTCCGCAAGCAGTACTCTACCGGTTCTCTAGCCAAAGTACGAATTACCGTTTCTCCATGCCTTCCAGACTGTGGCTTCTGGAAGCCGTAGAAGTATTTCTTGTTGTCGAGTACCATTCTTTCACATTCGGTACTTGAAGACATGGCATGACTGTACGTTTCCATTGCAAACCTACAGAAGCTTACTCGATACGACGGCGTTACAACAACCTTCTCACGAGGCCTTGCACCCGGATCTATGATAAGAACGAGACAAGTTGAAGGGCAAGTCCTCCTCAGAACCCCAGCAAACATGTAGGAAAGGCATGGACCCCGCTGCAAAGGTCCAAGTGCCTATAGTAATCATATATTCCCCAGAACTGCAAAACGACTCTTCGAAACCGAAAGACCTAGAGCATTGAGCGCTTTGGATCCTTAAAGGAACCCTGAAAGGAGCCCTTAGAGGATCGGAAAGGGACCCTCACCCGAAGCCCGGACCAGCCTTTCGGGATCACACTCTTCTGCTAAGAGGCTCCTTGACCTATGGGTCATCTTAGGGTTTCTTTAAGGGTTCCTATAAAGGGGCGTAAAAGGGCAGTAGGACTTATAGGGATTAAGGGTCCAGGTACTCATATAGCGTAGATTTCGGCCTTAAAGTAGTCCCTGTATAGGTACTTCAGGGCATATATATATATATATGTATATCTATATATATATATATATATATACATATAGATATAATATGTATACATATACACACACACACACACGATTTGGGCACATGGACCCTTAGGGGTGTGTCAATGTATCGCTGTCACTCCATTGAATCAAAGCGCAGGCGTTCGAGCCCTAAGACTATTCTACGTAAGGTGTTTCGCGAGTTTCAGCCGTAGCGCCGAAGGGTAGCATAGGGGCCAAAATAATTACCAATACTATATTGAAGGTGCCTTGCCTTATTATACTCATACGTAGTATAAGGGGCCCCGAAACCCTGTTCTAATCATTAAGGCCCCTATATTTTGAGAAAGAGTGAAGTTAATGGAGAGACACCTTCCACGGCACAGAGGTGCTGGCCGGGACGTGGGAAGTTCGCATGGATGCCCCTCGCCTGTTTGTGAAGTCTAGTGAGTCTAGTATATGGCTGTTGGTACGGTGTTTTTTGGGGTGTGCTTGGTGAAATGTTGTCACCGTACTTTGAAGGCTCTTCAGGTTCCGATATCTTCTTTGGGTCCTTAAACCCTAAACCCTAAATTGACCTCCAGAACGCTAAGCACCCCCCGATGCTCTTTTACCCTAGAGCCTGAGCCCCAAAACTGAAACCCTAAACCCTAAACTTCCTAAGCCCTAAACCCTAAATTGAGAGGCTGCAATTCATTGCCGTCTGACATGGCCTGCTTTCTAAGTGCAGCTGAAGCTCCCCGGCCCGAGCTGCATAGCTTCATCCCAAATGGGAGTTTCGGAAAATAAGGGGTACCGTATTTTGGGATCCTGATAATAGGGATCCTATCATTTAGGGTGCTATATTAGGGTCCCCTATTTTCGGAAACCCCCCAAGTCTTCTCCAAAATTGAACTACATTATCAGTCTAAGCTATGGTAACTATACAAACTACCATAGTTATAGCTTGATGCACTCATGCCCATGCCCCTGAAACCCTCGACTGTTTTAGGCATGTGTTTCTATATGCATATATATATATATATAGATGGGTTTAGGGTTTATGAGGGTTATAGCTAGGGCGCCAGAACCCTTTCAAAAGATCCCTGCAAGCATAAACACAAAACCATAAATCCTAAACCCCAAACCTGAAAGCCCTGTAGCCCCGAAGCTCAGCGAAAGACTTGCCCAGGATGTTGTTTGGCCTTTTTCTCGTGGTCGACTCCTCCAAATATCTGGTCGATGCCGCTCTGCGCGAAAGGGGGTCGTCGGCACGGATGGAAGCTGGGAGTTTGCTCTGAGTTTAGGTGTTCCGGCAACAATTCTGTACAGCATAATCTGGTGTATAGAACCCTGAAGCCTGAACCCTAATTATGTGGGTAGTGCTTCTGGGTTCAGGGCCTCTGGGCATTTTTGCTCCGACGAGCACTGCTAGGATCCCTGAAAAGGCCACCGCACACTCCTTAAGGCTCTCAGAACACGCCTCTGACGCCCGGTCATAAACCCCAACTTATCAACAAAGCTTTACGAACCTGAAGGTCCAAGAACTTCAACTTGCTTTGCTTTAACCACTCAATCCTAAAGCCTAGAAAACCGTTATAGTGCTTGAGCTCCAACTTGCCCTGAAGCCAAAGGGTCCCAAGCCCTGAGCTCCGAGCCTCAAGCCCTACACCTTGACCTCTAAACCCTAAACCCTAAACCCTAAACCCTAAACCCTAAACCCGAAACCCAATCCCAAAAGGGTTTATAATTGGATTTCAAAGAACCTACCCTTTTAGGGCTCCTTACTATGATTTCTTTGTATAAGTCCTTAAATTGGGGCTTAGGGAGTTCAGGTTTTATTCCTGAGGTTTCAAACAAAAGCGTTCAAGAAAAGCTAATCCCTCGACCACTCTGCCCAAACGACCCCGACGACCGTCAATCCTGAAGACCCACAAGACCCCTGAACCCTGAACCCTGAACTCTAAACCCAGAAACCCTAAACCTTAAACCCTAAACCTTAAACCCTAAACCCTAAACCCTAAACCCAGAAACCCTGAACCCTTAAAGCGTGAAGACCCAAAAGGCTGAAAGAGTTAAAGACCGTGAAGACCCTGAACCCGAAACCCGGACTGACCCTGTCTGGGATGCTGTTCAGGAGCTTAGTATAAGTTTCCATAATTGGGATATATCGTGAATAAGAGGGTTTCCTGATTGCAGGTGCCTTAGTGATTGCAGTGCCTATACTATTTTGTGTGTTCCTTATTATACATATGGTCCATAGTATACACCAAAACCCTATTCTATAATTGATAAGGCCCCTACATGAGCTTAATGATTATCCATACTAGTTTGTGGGTTCTTCATTATAACTATGGTATAATATACCCCTATTGATAAGGCCCCTTTATTGTTGACTTAATGCCGAGCATCCCGAGGTCCGAGCTATGACCCACAGCCCACGAATAGCACAAGCCATCGTCCTCACGCAGGTCTCAGACGGTTCCGGGTATATGTGGGGTGAAGTGGTTTAGGTTTTAGGATTTAGGTGGGGGGCTTGAGGCGTTGGGCTGGGAGTTAATAAGAGGGTCACAGGTTGGTTGTTTTTGAGGTTTGTAAGGGCCTATAGGAGTGTGAGGCTTACATTTATAGCCGTGGGGATGTGGGCTGCTGGGCTTGGGCTCAGGGCGTTCGACTTACTGGTGGCAGATCCTCGTTCTGTCGTCAGGGTGGTTCAGTCTTGCTTACAAGTTGGTGTTTGGGACCTACCAGGACCCCCCAATGGCCCTTTAATAGAGCCCTTATGGTCCTTAATAGTGGGTTTTCAGGGGATGATAGAGGGTAGTTGGGGGGTCTAGGTAAACCCTAAACCCTAAACCCTAAACCCTAAAGCCCAGGGTTCGAGGCTACGCACTCGGCCTTGCCTCGGGTGCGGGGTCCAAGGCTTTCCGGCCGGTCTCTAAGCCGCGAGCTCTGCACAAGGGTATGTAGTTATCGAGACTGGAGTCCCTTTGAGGGTGGGGATGCCGCATTATTTTGGTGACCAAGAAGGGGATCTTGATTTAGAGCAATACCCATGTGGTCTATGATAGAAGGTGTATCATGTTGTATTTTTCTTGCATGCTGTATCGCAACAACTGTCTTCGCAGGACATCTTGTCCGTGGTGGTTTGCCTGCTTGCCGTTCTCAGGCGCGCAACTGCTGCATCGCCCAGTAGAGAAGCAAATTCTCCGATATGTGTTAGGGTTCCTGAAATCGCATATATGTGCTTTGGAGTGTGTCCACAACCCAGTAACCTACTGGCCTGCGGCAGAGTGTGCGCGACCCGGAAGGCAACTGTGCTTGAAAGATCTTACTGTTCCTCAGGGTTTCTGATTATTTTATATGCACCGAAACCTTTTTAGAAATGATTACAAGGACCTTCCATGGGCCTTTTGCAGGCTGCGAACTCTTCACTGCAAAGTTCCAAGCAAGTTCGGACAAACGCAGAGAAGTACATCGCGAATGACAGCAAGCCCGTTTTGGGGTCCCTCAAGCCTGCAAACCCCCACAAGCCCCGAAACCGTACAAACTCTGGGCTATACACCGCTCAACCCTGTGCGATGTCATGGCCTTTCCTAAGCCCTAAACCCTAAACCCCAGACCCTATAACTCTCAACCTTGTGCCATGTCATGATAGGTACGAGGGTCTTCGGGGAATCCCAGCTACCTTTTGCTCCATGGAGCGCCTGACACTGCACTCAGTGGGCGTCAGAAGTGGGGGTGGGTGTTTTGAGGGATTTACTAGGACTAGGTTTTGTAAAAGGGGCTTATCATCTTCCACACTTGAGTACCACTCCGGTCGAAGCGCCTAGGATTAAGCAAGCTTGCTGTCAGATAGATATTGTTGTGAAATGGAGCCTATGGGTACACAGATTATGATATGGGTGTTTGTCAAAATTATATCCCTTTTTTTGGGTCCTTATTATATTACGGCACCTACTATTTAGGGTACCCCAAGAGGGACCCTAATTTTGACAACTACCCATATCCATGGTATATCCCGCGAAAATAGGGGACCCTAATATAGTACCCTAAATAATAGGATCCTTAATATAAGGACCCCAAAATAAGGTACCCCTTGTTTTCGGAAACTCCCATATGGAATCTCCAGCTGCGCAGCCTCTGGGTTTCAAAATTCGGGATCTGACTGTGGATGGATGGCTCAGGAGTAGCAGCTTGGGGATTTCGAGTTTGTGACAGGGTTTCTGAAGGGTTTAGGGTTTAGGGGTTTAGGGGTTTAGGGTTTAGGGTTTAGGGATTTAGGGTTTAGGGTTTAGGGGTTTGGAGTTTAGGGTATCAGGTCTCTGAAACGGACGGTGGTTGAGGTGCATGCGGAACTGGCACTTATGCTGCCTGAGGTTTTGATTTCCCTGACGTTGCTCTCTGTGTTGGTGTAGTTGCGTTGCAAGTGTGGGAAATCCTTCAACCCTCAACAGTTAACTCTGCACCTACTAACCCGAAGCACAGAACCTTTAGGGCAGAGTTCTGGTGTTTCCGATTCACGCGGCGAAATTCGAGGCTTCTGCGGTGCCTCCCTACGGCAGCGTTGTTTTCGCTGAGTCAGAGCCTCAGAGCGCGTACAAATTTAGGGTATATAGGGTTTAGGGTTGTAGATATCCCAGGTGTAGGGTTTGAGGGTGCAGGGCAGTGTAGAGTTTATGTAGGCGTCCCTCTAAGCCCTACGCCCACAGACCCCTAAGATAGCTCAATAAGGCTTTCGGGGTTCAGGTGGTTTGTTCACCTTAAAGCCGTAGTGAGTGTAGTGTTGGGCAAGTGCTGAGTTGCATGCTTGTAAACCCCGAACCCTAAAGCATCTTAAACTCTAAAAATCCTAAGCCATCCCAAAATCTGAACCCTAAACCATCCTAGACTCAAAGCCCTAAACCATCCTAAACTCTAAACCCTAAGCCCTAAACCCTTAAACCCTTAAGCCCTAGACGTTAAACCCGGAAACCCTAAACCCTAACCCTTAGAACCCTAAAACCCCTTTGCCCTAAAATCCTAGGTAGTGTTAGGCAGACCCCTTACGGCTTTCTTAAAAACGACCTTCTTGAGAGGGTCCATATCCCAAATAAAGGGTCGCCTCAATCCTACCTCCTAGGTTAAGAAAACCCGAAACCCTAAACCCGACACAGTGATTTCTAAATCCCAAACCTTAAATTATCCGAAACCCTAAGCCTCCAAACCTTAATCCTAACTCCTAACTGCCCATATAGATCCCTTATAGTACCCTTATACAAACACTTATAGATCCCTTAACGAACCCTAAAAGGGACCCTACTTTAGAGAACTACTGGGAGCTGCCTCTCTCTGTCCAGTGCCAAAGTCGGAGAACTCTGCCACTGCAGAAGAAAGGTGCAGGGTTTCGGGTTTGGAGTTTAGGAGTTTAGCGTTTCGGGTTTGGAGTTTAGGAGTTTAGGGTTTCGGGTTTAGGGTCTACTCTACTCTACTATGCAGCCTTTCTTCTGCAGGCATGCGAAGATGAAGCAGGAGCCCTGAGCATTAAGCCTTGCAAAATTTACCCCGTATACGCATGGGCTGAGGAGTTGGAGAATTAAAACCCTACGCCCTAAACCTTGTAAATATTACAGTGTCGCAGGCAATGCCGCCCTAGCCCACGGCATCGGCATCGGCGTTGGAGCTGCCACGGCTGTGGCCCTGCCCCTTGGCATGGCTGTAGGAAACCAAGCGGGTTCTGGGCTCTTGCATGGCTACGGTAGGGTAAGGTGAGAATCTGTAAAAGAATGCAGGGCCCCTGTAAAGTTAATTGTGAAGAGTAGTTCTGGGTGAGTTCGGTTCATATGCGCATCATTGCAGGTCTATTGGTCATTCGGGCATTCTGGGTGATCATGGTCATTGTAGGGTGGAACAAACACAGGTCGCGCGGATCTGTGAAAGGGGCCATGCGAACCCTAAACCCTAAACCCCAAACCCATGCCCGCTCATATGTGGGTGGTTGTCAAAATCATGGTCCCTTTTTGGGTCCGTAATATAATACGGCACCTAATATTTAGGGTAACCAAAAAGGGACCCTAATTTAGACAACCGCCCATGTGAGTTCGCAAAAAATCTCAAGCTTGACTGCTTCTGCTGCTGCCGCCAGAACTCTGGCAGGGTTTTGGTAATCCGCAGGCATGTCCTAAAGGCGTCCCGAAGCAGTAAGCGAGCGAACCTGGTACTCTCGCGAGATTGAGGCATGACCATCCGTGTATTTGTGGCTGTTGTGCAACTCCTAGTTAAGCCCCCCATCCCAAAGACACCCTGTTGATAGTAGTACTTTCCTTAAGGACGAAATTTACCCTAAAGGGGCTTAAGGTTCATATACCATATAGGGATTCATAGTACAAGGGTCTAGGGCCCCTACTCTTGAGGGTCATTTCGTCCTTAAGGTTTAACCTTAAGCATCCTACACACGGAAGCCTTTAACCATTGACACACAGATTCTGCGCCCAAGTTGCCTCGGACCCTTGAGCAGGCCTAAACCCTAAACCCTAAACCCTAAACCCTGAACCCCAAACCCTATAAACCGTAAACCCTAAACCCTGAACCCTCCGCTGCAACCGACCGAGCCGGCCCCTGCAGGAACACCCTTTACATGCCCATGTGCGCCTTTGCGACTTGGGCCCGGAAGTTACATGTAGGGCGCCTGAAAGACGATTTTGGTTTTGGAGGTACGTTTTATAAAGTAAAACCGAGCTTAAGTGTAATAAGAAGCACCAAAAATGAGGTCCCTTTATGAATGTCGGCTGGGGGTCTTTACGGTGCTTTTTGTGAGGAAATCTGGGACCTTGGGCTTGCAAGATGTTGGTCTGGGAGGTGGGGGCTTAAGGGTTTAGGGTTTAGGGTTTAGGGTTTAGGGTTTAGGGTTTAGGGTTTAGGGTTTAGGGTTTAGGGTTTAGGGTTTGGGCTGTGAGGCATACATAACATGCAGAGTGCAATCAGGGAGGGGTGAGGTTTCCAGTTCGGACATAACTCAGCTTCCGGTTTCTCCCAAACTCAGTGATGGGAGAAGTTGACGGTCAGGCTCCTGAACTCTTTAGAAGGCTGTGTAGCTTGTGGTACCATCGGTTCCTAAATATTTCACAAGGCTATTTTGGGGCTTCCTTAGCATCACTATAGTATAATACCCCCTAAACCCCATTCTAATTGTCAGGGCCCCTATATTGAGCATTGCGGCGTATGTATTGGACGCAGGGACCAGAGTTGTCACAAGCTGCAGACCTCCAGCTGCTACACTGCCACACTCTCCTCAACTTCTATCCCCTAAGGGTCCATGTACCCATATAGTATATGCTTATAGACCCTAAAGTACCTAAACAGGAACTACATTAAGGCCAATGCATATACTATATGAGTACATGGACCCTTAGGGATCAGCCTAGGACAGCATGGTTTGGAATCCGAAAACATCCCAGACCCCTACTGGTTAATTACTGGTCCGAGTATTGAATCTTCGGGTTTCTACATGTGCTGACACGCTAATATAGGAGCCTGAATAATTACTAATACTATTCCCTATAGGGTTCCGTGTTTTAGCGAAATACTATAATATACTCCCAAACTCTATTCTAAGTATTAAGGCCTGTATATTGTATGCTCCCGGCTCCCGAAGCCCTTCACGAAGAGCTCAGCTTCAAAGGAACTGCAGTCACAGCCCCAGCGCCTCATTAAACCACCCCAAGCAAGGTGAGCAGATGGATGTTCCGACGCAGCACGGCCGCATCGATGTCGACTTTAGACACCCTGAAGTTCACCCTTTAGCGGAGCCTCTAAAAGAATCCGATACACCCTAAACCCTAAACCCTTAAAAGGAGCCCTTAAAGGAACAGAGCGGGCCTGGGAGTGCGCCCTAAACCCTAAACCGCGGGCCTGGGTTCTTCCAGGTGCCTATGGCTGGCTGGAGCTGCACGCCTTAGCGGCTTCGGAGAAACGGTGCAGGTTTTGTGAGCTTCGGGGGGTCCTTGAGTTCGATGGCGAGGAAGACGGTGATGGTGAAGATTGCTAGCACGAGTATGTTGATGATGATGATGATGATCATCATCATCATCATGTTGACGATGGTTGTGAGTCACGATGATGGCATCCATGGTCACGAAGACAAAGATGCAGGCGGTGAAAGATGACCGTACAGATGTTGATGCTTGTTGGTGGTGCAGTATTCAGTTTAGCTAGCAGTCGCATGCTGTTTTTCGAGTAGTCAGAAGGCAGACTGAAAGATCGGCAAAAGCCGCCTAGAACGATGGTATGACGCCGACCTCTTCGAAATCCGAGGCTTTGCTGACGTTTAGTTCTTTGACATTCTGCGAGCTGCGCAGCCGCGTCATAGGGCTGCCACTCGGAGTTTCAAGCTTGTATTCTGCCGGGCAACCGAGGGCGAAGGCTCGAAGCTTTGGGAATAAACTATACTGACTATACTATTATATTATTTCTGTTCTATGCTATTCTATTCTACTCTATTCTACTCTATTCTATTCTTTTACATTATACTCTATCATAATATAAGCTGTATTCTACTCTATTCTATTCTGTTATAGTATATTCTATCAGATTATAAGATGGAATATGGTGTGCGGGGAAGGTCTCAAGGTCGCATCTATGAGGTTCAGGAGTTCGGAATTTTTAGGGTTTAGGGGGTTAGGGTTTAGGGTTCAGGATGTAGGGTTCAGGGTTTAGGGTTTTGGGGGTTTGGGTTTAGGGTTTAGGAGGTTTGGGTTCAGGGTTCGGGATTTAAGGATTAGGGTTTAGGGCTTTGGGTCTAAGGTTTTAGGATTTAGGGTTTACGGTTTAGGTCGTTGTAGATCTTCGACATGAACCTTGGTTAGGCTCTCGGTGACACCTGACGTTGCCCGTCAGCAATCGCAGCCTGACGCGCCGAAGCCAAGTCGCCTAAGCAGCAAACTGTTAAAGCCCGAGCACATATACTTTTGGGGTTTGGGGTTCAGGGTTTAGGGTACTTTTGGGGCCCAAATATCTCTTGAGACAAAAAATCAATTGCACATGGAACACTCGGGAAAGTGCATCTGCCCTTCTGCCCCCACGAACCGTCAACCCTAAATCCTAAACCCTGAACCCCATAGCCCTAAACCCTAAACCCTATAACCCTACAGCCCTAAACCCTATATCCCTAAACCCCAAAACCCTAAATTTTAATCCTAAACCCTATAACCCTATATCCCTAAACCCCAAAAACCCTAAATTTAAATTCTAAGCCCTATTCAAGCACTTTGCTCAGGTCGGGCGGCCTCCAGGGCGCCACCTTCGTTGTCCTCTCATCCTGTTTTGCCTCTTAGCGGCTGAGTGAGTGCACTTTGCACTTTTGGGTTTAGGGTTTAGGGTTTAGTCTTTCTAGAACTGAAAGTGTACACTTCACACTTTTGGGTTTAGGGTTGAGGGTTTATAGAACTGAAAGTGTACACTTTTTGGGGGCTTATGAACTAAACCCTAAACCCTGAACCCCGAACCCAGAACCCTAAACCCTAAACCCTAAACGCTAGACCCTAAGCCAACTAAGGCCTGCGTTGCCTGCCTCTTGGCCGAGCCTCGGCTCTCTCCGGGGTGGCGGGGTTCGGATATCGTGGCTTTAGGGCTTCAGGGCCATAGGGTTATAGGGTTTAGGGTTTAGGGTTTAGGGTTTAGGGTTCTAGGGTTTAGGGTTTAGGGTTTAGGGTTTAGGGTTGGGGTTTAAGGGTTATAAGGTCATAGGGCTATGGGGTTATAGGGTGTAGGGCTATAGGGTTTAGGGTGTAGGTTCCCTTAAGGACTATAGTTAGTTATGATATATACCCTAATATCACGGATATCGTAAGGGTGTGTTCCTATTCTTCGGGTTTCCTTAAGGATTATAATTGTAGTATGTAATGATATGTAATACAACATGCCCCAAAACCCTATTACAATTGGTAAAGGCCCTTGCTATATGGGGTTCGTGTTGCTTGGAGAAATGGCAGTTTAATCCGTACGGTTCCTGATTATACTTAGACAGTACAATGTACAAGGCATTTCTGAGTATTGAAGCCCCTATGTTATGTTTCGGAAAGGTTTCAAGGTGTGCGTGATGATTTGTGGGTTCTTGCCCCATGGTGCCATGCAGCCAGACCCTAAACACATCTGCAATCTTGGTATGTTGGAAGAACTGAAGGGATTGGGGAGATCGGATCTCGCATGCCCAAACTTTCCGGAATTCAGGGGTGTTGCATTCAGGCGTCTTACGGCTTCGATTTCGGAAGCAGGACGGCTGGCAGAACTTGTGTCGATCAATTCTCCCAAACCCTGCCATCAGTGAAGCGACGATGAGACACTCTTAGACAAGCTTCGGTAGCCCGATCCGGAGCTTCAAGGAGCGAATTTTCAAGCAGCGCCACACCCCGCAGAGCGAGGAGGTGGAGCTTTACTGCGCCAGGGGCTCGGGAGGTAGAGGATTTAAGGTTTAGGAAGGGTTTCAGGGATTAGGGTTCAGGGTTTTAGGGTAGGTTCGGAGTTTGAGTTCAGTTTGAAATGCTGTGGGCTCGGGTTGAAGGTTGGGCATCGGTTTAGGGTTTAGGGTTTAGGGGGGGGGAGGGGTGGGGGGGTGGAGTGCCAATGGAGCAATGCAGAATTGTCATTCCGGAAACTCTCAACACTTCCCCTATAAAAAACAATGAGACCCTTTAAATATGATCAGCCCCTAATCAGACCCTAAGAAAGCCTTATACACCCCCTCTACAACCAGAAAATCCTTTAACGTCTTATGAAGCCTTCGTCATGAGACCATCAAGCCTTGAAGTAGCACATGAATAATATTACTGCATTGACAGTCTTATCATTATTACCACTATCACATGAGTAGTTCTCTATATTAGGGTCCCTTCTAGGGTCCTTTTAAAATGGCGTATTACTGTTGGGACTTCAACAGGGGTCGAAGTTCAGAGAACTACCCCTACAGTACCCGTATAGAAACACTATACCCAAAACCCAAAACCCGAAAAAGTACCCTTATAGAAACCCTAAACCCTAACAAGTACCATTATAGAAACATTACGACACCCTAAAACCCTAAATCCCTTGAAGGATCCCCCCCCATGGAGACAAGGGTTTCAGGGTAGGTTCAGAGTTCGACAGTTAGAGTTTAGTTTGAGATGCTGTGGCCTAAATCCCTTGAAGGAACCCCCATCATGGAGAATGCCGAGCCTCCTTAGGTACTATATACCCTCAACCCAAAACCCGAAACAGTACCCTTATAGGAACACTACACCCTAACCCCACGAGCCTCCTTAGGTGCAAAAGGCGCGCTTCGACTTTTGGGGCCTCATCACGTCGGCCCTGGTCCTGCCTCTTGGGCTTCATATAGGGTTCTTTGGGGTTTAGGGTTGAGGGTTTAGGGTTTAGGGCCCTGGTTCTGTCTCTTGGGCTTCACATAGGGTTTTTTTTGGCGGGTTTACGAATAGGGTTTAGGTTTGAGGGCTGCTTCTTGGGTCTAACCGGGTTTAGGGTTTAGGGTTTAATATACTTGGAGGATGACGGGACTTAGGAAGTTGAAGTAAGGCATAAGTATTTTAATTGTGACTGTAAGTTTAGGATTGAGGGGTTTAGGGTTTAGGGTCTACCTGGGCACACCTGACTTTTTAGGCTTCCCGATGCTAATTTCTGTGAGGTTTAGGGCCTGGGGCTTATCGGCTTTAAGTGGGTCAACTTTGGATCTTGTAGGGTTCGGCATTTGGATTTAGGGTCTTGGGTTTGGGATTTAGGGTTTAGGGTTTAGGGTTTAGGGTTTAGGGTTTAGGGTTTGGGATTATGTGCTTCAGGTCATCGGTGTTAAGGGCCGTCACAGGAGGCTTGTGGCATAGGAGGTCTTCTGTACAGCTTCGAAGGCTCGACAGTTTCGGTAACTTGGGGGCCTTGATGCTTAGTACTCGTCATACTATGGGGTTTAGGGTTTAGGGTTTAGGGATGGCCTCATGGTATCCCTTAGGGTCTCCATATCTGCATGTCGGTTTGGGGCTGAGCTTGGCTGGGTAGTACTGAATGGCTCCCAGAATTGCTTAGGTTGCGTAGGGTTCCCCATTGTGCTCATAGTATTATAAAAAGACACGCGCGTGTGTGTGTGTGTGTATGTGTGTATATATATGTATATATATACTTATGTATGCATACCTCTATAAATACATACCCCCCTTGCCCAACCAAAAGAAACAAGACAGCAATAGGGCCCACTGTATCAGCTTTCAGCACTGTAGAGCTGGTAGGGTTTGGTGTGTTCTCCGAAACCCTCATGCAAAGACGCACAGAGATGTTCAAGCCCACGAATCCCGAATGCCGCAGCAAACCCCTGGAAAATGCCCAAAGACGCCCAAGAACCCTTATTCCAAACCCTAAACCCTAAACCCTACACCCTACACCCTAAACCCTAAACCCTACACCCTAAACCCTAAACCCTACACCCTAAACCCTAATCCTACATCAGTCGGAATACATCCCGACTGACACCGAGTGACAGCACAGGTTATATCTTGGCGAGCCAGCGGCTGAGATTTCGGTGCAGATGAAGTCGAGTTGTAGGTTTTGGGGTTTAGGGTTTAGGATGTAGGTTTTGGGTCTTGGGGTTTGGGGTTTAGGGTTTAGGGTGTAGGTCTTGGGGTTTAAGGTTTAGGGTTTAGGGTTTAGGGTTTAGGGTTTAGGGTCTAGGGTCTAGGGTGTAGGGTGTAGGGTGTAAGGTTTAGGGTCTTGACCGGGGTTTTGCTCTTCAAGACAAGGGGGTTGTAGGGCCTTATACGATTTAGGTTCCAGCTGCTGGGTATGATCGTTGGGCTTCACTCGCCCCCTCCCCTGACTCCCCACACCCCCACTCTTGTCTGCCTGCAGATCTTTAGGGCCTTGGGTTCAGGGCTTTGGGTTTGGGCTTTAGGGTTTTAGGGTTTAGGGTTTAGGGTTTAGGGTTTGGGAGTTGGAGGCCGCATTTGGTGTCGAGATGTTTCGAGTTTTAAGGCAGATCCCGACCCTAAGAACCCACCACCACCAGTTCACTACAGCCCTTCATCGAAGCCCTGGAAGTTCTTGTGGCAGTTGGATAAGTCCCCTAAGCTTTCAACCCCTAAACCCTAAACCCTAAACCCTAGACCCTAAACCCTAAACCCTAAACCCCTAAACCCTAAACCCTAAACCCCAAACCCCATTCAAACCATGAAGGCCCCTACAGAACCCCGGTGGCCCTTCTTCCAGGCGCTGGGTCATTGGTACTACAAGGTTTCTATACCTTAAGAACCCCAAACCCACTTTTTTGTAGGTTCTTATTATAAACCCGATTACGGGATTTATAGGGACCCTGCAAAAAAGTAGGTTTTGGGTTCTTAAGGTAGGGTTGGAGGGGCTGTGGGGTTTAGGTTAAGCCCTTCAGGGGCAGCTACCCGCCACGTGGGACTTGCAGAGAATACGGCGAGGGAAATGATATCCACGCCTCGTCCGAATTTCGAACCTGCGAGGAGATATCGACAGGCCAATACATGCAAATGTTGACAAACTATATCAATAGCAAACCCCAAACCTTCTACCCCCAAACAATGAGACTACCTGGATATTCCTGACAGCAAGGGAGTCATCACCCTTTGCATCAAAATAGCCCAAAAGCCCTATATAATAGGGTCTTTGGGCCCAAAAACCTTAAAATATGAGTCCTTAGATGGGAGTCCTCATCGCTTGCCCAGGTGACATTCAGCTGCGTCCGCGGAGCTAACTGCCAGATCCGCATTCCAGCCCTGGGCCCGACTGTTACCCCTGCTGCTTAGGGCTTAGGGCTTTTTTAGGGATTAAACCCTAAAACCCTAAACCCTAAAACCCTAAACCCCTAAACCCTAAACCCTAAAACCCTGAACCCTGAACTCTGAACCCAAAGCCCTTTTTGTGCACCACAGGTGGGAGGTGGGGGAGTCCTACATGAGGCTCTTGTTCTGAAGGGGTACCCTAAACCCTAAAGCCTTAACCCTAAACCCTAAACCTACATCCCACCTTCATCCCACTTTTCGAGGTCCCTCATTGGCGGGCTTGGCTGTTTAATTTATTCGGGTTAGAGGTTTAGGGGTTTGGGTTCAGGGTTTAGGGGTTTAGGGGTTTAGGGGTTTAGGGGTTTAGGGGTTTAGGGGTTTGGGTTCAGGGGTTTAGGGGTTTAGGGTTTAGGGGTTTAGGGTGTGAGGCTGTTGGGCTCGGGGCGTAGAGGCTCCTCTTATTTCGTGTCTAGGGCCCAGGGTGATTCATACCCACGGGGTCTTTAAGGAAGGGGCTTTAATAATTACCTACAGTACTTTGGGGGGCTCCTTATTGCCAGTCTGTCCCCTCCTGAACGAGGTGGATCGCCTCCAGAGGACCCTAAGGCTCCATGTACCCATATAGAAAATACTTAGGCCTTAAAGTACCTATACTCGCCACCTTCAAAGGGGGTGATCTCCGGCCTCGTGTGGCACATGCATACCAGGACTACCTCATTCTGCAGTTTGCTGGTGCTGCGCCTGACGAGTACCCTAATTCCTTATTAAGCCTAAACCCCTAACTCAAACCCCGGAAGGGTCCTAGTCACTGTTGCCAACAGAACTTGATTTTACTTTTAATTGCTCCAAGATATCCTACGACCGCCCTCTGGCGGGATCTCAATATATCGATGCTTCCTTGAAAAACGAAACAAGGCAGACGTCTGAATGGATCTAAACATTGTTCCTTAGGCTTCCGCATTCAATCAAGCCTTGTTCTAGTTATTTAAGCCATACATTGCCCATCCCCCACACTTTGCTTCATATCAACGTGGCAACATGCACGAAGAGCATTTTCGTTACGGAAGCATTCGCATTTTATGCATTATTGACAACGGTAACCATCATCGTCGCTATCGTCATCATGACCGGAGTATTCACTTTTCAACAGTCCCTCGTGTACCCTATTCTCTTCTTTGCCAATCCCTTGACATTAAACCTACCATTACGTCATTACTATGTAGTGCCAGTGTTCGCCAGAGTCAGGATGTGTTGGTCTTTGGTTCAGGGGTGGGAGTTGTGGAGAATGGGGGTCGCAAGACTCACAAGGTTTCGCGCGTGTTACCCAAAGGCTCCATGTACCCATATACTAGATACTTAAGCCTTAAAGGGGTCCCTATATAGGTACTTTAAGGCCTAAGTATCTACTATATGGGTACATGGAGCCTTAGGGTGAGATGGGCAGAAATTTATGGCCGGCTCGGTTCCCAACACCTTGCTCCCAGGCCGCAAACGGCACGGGAGTCGTGCCAGCGGGATCGAGTTCACTTCTAGTTGTTGCAGGCACGATCTGAGCCTTAGGCTTTAAGGGTGTAGGGCCTCTACTACGGATTAGGGTTTAGGGTTTAGGTTATAGGGTTTAGGGTTTAGGGTTTAGAGTTTAGGGTTTCAGCCCCAATCCTTGCACCCAAACCCGAAAGGCCCCAAACCCTACAACGCCCAAGCAGTCAACCTCCTAGTCTTTAACGCTTCTGCTTTCGGATATGGGTGTTGTGGTCCCCGTTGTGTCCGAGCTCAAACCTACATGGTCGACTGTTGAAGGGCTCTAAGGAACCTCCGGCAGAAGCAAGACAGTTGTGACCTCATTCTCCTCCAACTGCACACTATATGGAGCACACCCCGACCCGACACAGCAGGATATTTACGGCAACCAGAGGGGCCGTTTTGCTGTTTCTGCTGTAAAAGCCCCATGGTGCTGAATAGAGGAGGTCCGAACCTTCAGCTCCCTGGTCGGGAAAATTGGTGATTGTATTCCCTCACAGTCCCATAACTATACCCGTATGCCACAAAACCCCACACCCCCACACCCCTCCCCGTCCTGCGCATACACAAAAAAGCATTCTAACTATCCAGGGCTTGAGGTTGAACCATAGACCTTCAATCTCGAACCCCAGATCCGAGACTCCAAACTCTAACCCTAGAGCCTATAAACCCTGAACCCTATCAACCCTATAAACCAAACCCTAAACCCTANNCCCCCCCCCCCCCCGCCAAAAAAAGGACCTTGAATCCCTGTAAACCCTGAGCTCTAGGGGAGGGCTCGAGGGTTTCAGGGCACCGAGTTCCTGTACCTGAAGTTCCGAGGGTTTAGGGTTTAGGGTNNAGGGTTTAGGGTGGTGTAGGGCTTAGGGTTTAGAGTGGTTTAGGGTTTGGAGTTTAGGGTTATCCCCAATACTAACTTACCCCCCGAAATTAAACTACGCACCTCGTCAAGAACATGACCCCGATACATGGGTGTTTTGGAGTTTGTGGTGTAGTGGTTTGGCTCTGTCGCTCTCTCTCTCTCTCTCTCGCTCTCTCTCTCTCTCTCTCTCTCTCTCTCTCTTAGCAATGCTTTCGTGCTATTTTGTTACGTTATTGTCTCTGCCTCCCTTTGCCTCTCGTGCTTGTGTGTCTTTCTGCCCTAGACACGAAAGCCCCGTTGAACCCCTTAAACAAAGCACTGAAAGTAACTTTAGGGAAGCTCTTAGCGGAACCCTAGAAGGAACCTGACCCTAAGCCTGCAACCCTGAAACCCCAATGCCCTTAAGCCCCAAGCTCTGAACCCTCAACCCTTAAGCCCAAACCCCCTAAGGCCTAATCCCCTAAACCCTAATCCTAAACCCTTACAGGCCTTGTCTTACTTCTGAAGCGCAGGTGAGGCAACCTGTGGATCGACTTCTCTTCAGGCCTCCCAGGGGCTTTAATGTTTAACCCTAAGGGTCCAAAGGACCCAATAATTGGGTACTTAGGTTTCGGATAGTAGTTATGTAGGTTACTATGTGGGAGAGTATATGATTATTAAGTACTTGGACCCTGAGGGTAAGTTTTAGGGCTTGAGGGGATTAGTGTTTCAGGGTTTTCGCGTTTTTGGCTTAAGGGGTCCTAAACCCTAAACCCTAAACCCTAAACCCTAAACCCTAAACCCTAAAGGTCAAGGGGTTTGGGGAGTAGGGGTTCGGCTTCCCTGACCCGCGCTTGTTTTTTACAACCGACGGCCTTGACAGATTCGACGTGAAGTTGTGTATTGGGGCCTTGAAACAAGCAGCTTTAGATTGTCGTGTCTTGTTGAGTTAGCGTACCCTAAACCCCAAACCTGGCTACACAGAAAGTCAGGTTATGGTAGTTTAACCCCTAAACCCTAAATCATACACAAAGATAGGTTATGGTAGTTCAGGCGAGGTGCCAGCTTAATGGGTCGTCTCATGTTGTCGGAGCATATCAAAGGGGTTTCGTTTGGGGGCTGACTATCCCTGTGCTTGGGGTGCAGGCTTCTAGATTCTTTTTTGGCCCATGTCCCTCATGCTTTGGGAGAAGCCCACGTCTAGCGGATGCTACTATGCAGAAGCCACAAGGAAGCGCTCAAAGTGGTGGTAGCCTCTGCACTTATACTCCATCCTGCCGAGCTTCGTTGAGATTCAAAGCTCACGGCTCGGCTGCTTCAGGGCTTGAGCTCGTATCTTCGGATGAGGGTCGTGGAAGGTTAGCATACTTGGAGAGACAAACTCATGCTCAAGGTAGAGTTGAGTATCTGAGCCTGCCTGATGAATCAGTTGCTGTTTCAATCGGGTGTAGGAAACCCACCGAAATGGTGGCAGAAACTCTGAATGCATCAGCCCTGACACCTCAAACTGCAACTACTACTACTACTACTACTACTACTACTACTACTACTAGTACTACTACTACTACTACCACTACTACTACTACTACTACTACTACTACTACTACTACTTCTACTTCTACTCCTACTTC